>JANHZU010003367.1:135040-146751 GCA_032468055.1 Acrochordus granulatus
ATGCGCAGGGAGGACTCATTAGAAAAGACTGATGCTGGGAAGGATTGAAGGGAAGAGGAGGAGGGGACAGCAGAGGAAGAGATGGGTAGATAGATAGTCAGTGGGCATGGGTGTGGGCTTGGGTGGACTGCAGGAGGCAGTGCAGGACAGGGAGCCTGGTGTGCTGCTGTCCGGAGGTTGCAAAGAGTCAGACATGACTGCACGACTGAACAACAACAAGGTTGAGAAACACTGCAGTATTGTATGCTAATAAGGCAGTTTTTCTCAACTGTTATTTAAAATAATGCAAATATGTATAAACATTCTGGCCTTGAATTGGATGCAGTTGTTTTGATGTCGTTGTAGAAATTCTTTAAAAAGAGTTCATTTTACATTGATGAGGAACATCTTTATTACTTTTTTCATTTTAAACAACATCTTGTTTAAGATTTAGACCTGTAAAGATTGTGTTCCAGAACTGCCACCCTCTGATATGTAGCAAACATTTAGGTCTGCTTAATCAAATTATGCATTTTAATGAATACTTAAGTGAAATGAAGCTGGCACAACCTTTCCATGCTGGGTTAAAACAACTTTCTATAAATCTGAAAGGGTACCTGCTCTCTACATATATTTTTTACAGATTTAAAATAAGAAGATAATGAATGTGGCCAATGTATAAAACTGAAGATCCTTTTGGTACTTATTTTGTAACACCTTGTTAAGCAGTAACAGATTCCAAATACTTCCCATAACACGGTTTTGCTTGCAGAAATATGTTAGGTCTTGCATGAACTGCAAGTCTGAGATTTCGCCACATTTCACAATGTTCAAGTCTAGCGTTCTCCACTAGGCTGAGTAGTGAAGGAACAAGGGGAAATTAGCATGTTTTCAACTGTTTTGTTAGCTTGATCATAAATCAGTTAACACAACAGAGACTGTTACTGCAAGAACGATGGGCTGCAAATTAGGTAGACAAAGATTTGTGAGAGGGACTGGAGCTTGCAGTTGTTGGTTGAAAACGACGGCAAAGAGTCATCCTGCTCAATTTCAGCCCATTAGTCTAGAATCTAGAGTCTGTTTGTCCAACATAGGAGGAGCCAAAGGAACTCGGATCAGAAAGTAGTTCCCTATTTTCAACATTTTCAAAAGAAGGGACAGGGAATTCTGTTGTGTCGTTAAAGTTACCTACTTGGAGACCAGAAAGCCTCTTCTCCTGAAGAGAATGCTAATCTTTACTGCTCAGCCTTCTTTGATGAGATGTTGTAGAGCTTGGGCCGCTCTCTAGATTAGGATTTGATTCCTTGTTACCTGAATTGGCTCTACTGAGTCTCGATTATTATTCCCACGTGGCTGACCGCCTGTTAATTGCCCAACTACAATTTGTAAGATTTTTTAACAGTGTTACTCACAATTGAAATTCCTATGCGGGAGCCTTTAGGGATTATTTTGCAGCCTTTTCCTGCATTGTAAATGTGATTTTATTTCCACATTCTGAAACAGCTGCTTTGAGGAGTTCATAGCTGTTGGAAGTAGACAGAACCATGACATTTGGAGAGGGTATGGGAGTCAGAATATTTATTCACCTGTGGAATTTTCTTCACCTAACTGGCTAGCTGTAGGCCTAATGAGTCATTCACCTTTGGGGAGCTAATTAACTTTTTTTCATCAACTAGGATGAACCCCAAACTTCTGCATCTTTCTTATTTCAAATGTGTACACAAATGTGCATACATTGTAAGCATATCATGCTTATGTTTGTGTTATAGATTTTAGGATCCTTGTCAGCTGTTCACTCAAGGAGTCATTGAAATAGACAATTTAACCAGGACTGTGTCTGAAACAAGTTTAATATCGATCAGTTAGACCTGTGTTGGTTGTTATTGACAGGCTTCAATAAGGTTCTTTGTTTGGTGGGAGTGTATCCCCCTCTTTGATAAGGCAAAGAGCCTCCGAAAGGCATGTTCCTTGACTTTCTCAGAGAAAAGTCTGCTTTCATTGGCTACTTTGCTTTCACGGAGAAAAGTATGGCAGCTATCCTTCTCTCCAATTCATGACCGAGGGCTAGTTTGCTCAAATCTTGGTTGAAGCAAAATGATCTTTCAGGTATATGCACAGCCCCGTGATTAAACATTTTAAATTAACAGTTAAATAATTTAATAAATGCATTTCATAAATCGAATGTAGAATTGCTCTTTCATTTTATTAGTCTTTCCCGGCTAATTTTTCCATTTGCGCATAAAAGTTCTTCTTGCCTGCAGTTAATAAATCACAATTTCCGTTTTTCTTTCTGAAATCTTTAGGAAGTGAGGTTTTTAAAAGTCACATTTGACAGAATGTGGGGAAATACATATAATTCTGTGGCCATAGCAATATTTCCCTGGCTTAACATTATGTTCTTTGGCAGGCACAATTGGGTGATGAATCTGTTCCAATACAGTGGGCATAATTCAAAAATAGTATCACACTGTTAAATAATATATTAACTCCTACCAGGAGTTTTACGACTACAATCAAACCAGGATATTTCAGCTACTCAGTATACTTCCCTATCCTTCCCTCCCAATCCCTTGAGAAATTTAGGAAGAAACTGAACCTGCTTCAAAAAGATAAGATGGTTCCTATGCTCATTTGCAAACCTATTACAGTTCTCAAGTTTGATTAATCCACATCAGTAAACATCATATATTTTAATGCATTTTATAAATGCAGAACCAGGTGGGAAATTAAAGCAGACACAATTGCAATGATTTTGGAAAAATACATACTGAAAATGGGAAACACCGAGCTTAAAAAATGCTAAACCATCTGTTAGAAGAGCTGAGTTCCATCTGTCAATCACTTGCTTCTGTAATGAAACTCAAAAGTTTACAGTCGTCTTCCCCAATCTGGTGCTTTGCCTCAGTAAATTCTGGGCAGCAAGTTGAGGAGTTTGGAGTCGATGAAAGCGACAGGCGATGTGAAAACGAAAGTGATGAATTTACGGCAAGGCTGTATATTATCACCCCGCTTATTTAGCTTATATGCAGAGCACATCATGCGAAATGCTGGGCTGGATGAGTCACCAGCTGGAATTAAGATTGCCGGGAGAAATATCAACAACCTCAGACATGCAGACGATACCACCCTCATGGCAGGAAGTGAAGAGGAGCTGACAAGCCTCTTGATGAGGGTGAAAGAGGAGAGTGAAAAAGCTGGCTTGAAACTCAACATGAAACAAACCAAGATCATGGCAACCGGTCCCATCACTTCCTGGCAAATAAAAGGGGAGGAAATGGAAGCAGTGGCAGATTTCACCTTCTTGGGCTCCAAGATCACAGCAGACAGTGACTGCAGCCATGAAATTAAAAGACGCTTCTCCTTGGGAGGAAACCTATGGCAAACCTAGACAGGGTATTAAGAAGCAGAGACATCCACTTGCCAGAAAAGGTCCATATAGTCAAAGCTATGGTTTTCCCAGTCGTAATGTATAGCAGTGAAAAATGGACCATAATAAAGGCTAAGCAACTGATGCCTTTGAATTGTGTTGCTGGAGAAGACTCTTGAGGGTGCCTTGGACAGCAAGGAGATCAAACCAGTCAATCCCACAGGAAATCAACCATGATTGCTCATTGGAGGGACAGATACTGAAGCTGAAGCTCAAATATCTTGGCCACATAATGCACAGGGAGGACTCATTAGAAAAGACTGTGATGCTAGGAAAGATTGAAGGGAAGAGGAGAAAGGGATAGCAGAGGATGAGATAGATAGCGTAGTCAATGTGAGAGAGTCGGTTTGGGTGGACTCCAAGAGGCAGTGCAGGACAGGGAGTCCGTGGGGTCATGAAAAGTTGCACATGAGTGCGTGACTGAACAACAACAACAAATACAGTTCTTATCTGAATTATTTTCTTATTTTGAAATTCTTTATTTTGGCAACCCATCACATATTTAAGCAAAATATAAAATAATAACACAGGGTAATAATGTAATATTTTCTTGCCCTTACTACCTCGCAGGAATTGCATCCATCTTGAAAGTTCACTGCTCTCTCATCAGAGAGTTATAAAAACTTGTAACAGATCCTCGAGGCATCCTATTGTCTGCAGAACAAGTTGCAGAGGAATTATTGTAGCATCAGCACATAGAAATATAAAATACAGACCTGTAACATACCATAATGTAGCTAACATAGCAACAGCTTTTTCTGGCCAAAAGCCACCTTACAAGTTCTGCCCAACCAGGATTGCTCCATTCTCCTGGAAGTCAACTAGAGGAGTTTGGGAGAGCTCACAATTGTGATTCCATGACATTGTATATGGTTGGCGGTCAATGGAATTTCCTACAGGTTCGACAGAGATTGCCCCTCATTGAAGATAATGATTAATATTGTGTAGTAAGATGTTGGAGGGATGCTGAACAGCTTTCCTAAATTACCTTGCTGCTGCCCTCAAAATAAATGGAACATATCTGAATATTCCTGGACTAAATCTTAATTGAATTGACAGGGCACACAACTTCTGCACATGAAACAGAATAAATCAGCATCTTGTCTTCTGCCTTATAAACAAGATATCTTGGGATGGCACTAAAGGCATGTTTATCAACATTTTTTAAAGCTAGACTGAAACGGTGGTAATTCAAAATGATATATTAACTAGATGTCTAAATATGGGACAAAATATTTTCACTTATCAGAACAAAGGACTGGGAATTTTTTACATAGTACAGAGCTCTTTGTGGATGTCAGTCAAGTTATATTTTGTAATGAAGATAAAGATGGTTGGCAAAATGCATGCTTGTGGATGTAAGCAACATTTTTTAGAGTCTGCTGGAAGCAAGTTCAGTGGCAATAAAAAAAAGGTTGATGCCCAAGAGGAAATGGAACTGAAACAATAGCATATTAAAGTAAAAGTGTATTATTATGAAATAATAATTTTAAAAGAGAATAAAATTATCCATGTCGTTCTTTTAGCAACCTTTAGATTAATGAAGCCCAGATTAATAAAAAGGCACAATGGGAATTCCAGGAATACACTTTATTGTAGTATGCTAGAATTAGATTCTTGAACCCTTGTCCTTCCTGTTAGTCCCATCTTATACATTTTATATTAAGCAAAACTGAGAATTATTTTGAGCTTCTTTCTCACACTTTCATCTTTCTCAGGGCTCCTTCTTCCCTATTCCCAAAGTCAGTTCTTTGTTTCGCCTCCCCTGTTGTTCCCCTTTCCCCTGACCTGGCAGAGACAGGCCGGACAATTTGTCATGACGGACAATTTGTCAAGACTAACAGATACAGAGTCACTCTGCAGCCTTACACTCTACTCAAAGATGGGCTCAACAGCTCACCAGATAGGTCTGGGAAGAGAAGAGATGCATGGAGCTGAAAAGCATCCACTCCACGTCTGGTACACAATAACTATCACTGGAGTCTCTGTGAATTCACTGCCTACGGCTGGAGTTCACTGTCTATGGATGGAGGTGGATGATCACCCGGATGATGTGTGTGTGTGAATTTCAGATGAACCTGGCAGGCAAAGTATGGTGCAATTTTTTTTTTTTTGGCCTTTGTAGTAGGCACAAACATTACATTTCTACGTTATTTGCAGAATTTTATATATAAAGTATCTTATTGCTCTACCCAAGTCAGGTAATTTAGACCTCTATTAAAAGCAAATGCTAGATATGCTATGATTACCACAAAAAAGCAAAATATGAAAAATGAAAATGCTGTAAAAATGACTCATGGATGAATTATTTATTACTCTGGTGATCTTGATGTCCTTTAATAGCTGAGGGCCAGCAATACATCTGAAACTATTATATCTGGCAGTCATAGAGCAATTGTCTATTATTAGAAATATATATATACTTTCAGACAGCAGTTATAAATTTAAGAAGTAGGGGTATCTGCCATTAGAAGCACCGGGTTCTTCCAGAAAATCAATAAATGAAGCTTGCATTGAACTAGTAATGTTTACTATGCAGTCCTTCAAAATTTATGGCTAATGAGAATACGGAATGGAACAGCCTAATATTGCCAACATTTTCCAGACTTGTCTCATGCTAATTACACCATAGGTGTGAATACCTAGTTTTCCATCAGAAAAGCATGTCCAGATTAGAGCAAAAATCAACATCCAATTCTTGAAGATCTGGGACCTTGCAGCACCACATGAGCAAGTTACTAAACAAGAGTCTAGTCTGCTATAGTACGTGGTCAGGCTCATCCTGGAAGTTTGCTCACATATCTAGTCACGTTAAATTCCACATCCTCCATGAGGAAAAAAACCTATTAAACATTTTCACAGCACTACACAGGATTTTCAGTTGTCAGGTGGAATAGCCTAATATTGCCAACATTTTCACGACTTGTCTCATGCAAACCTATGTGCTTCTGAATCAAAAATAGCAGCCAGTATCGTAGGGAAGCATAATAAAGTTGCTACTCCACGTACTGTTTTGTCACGGCCGATTTTGATTTTGGAGATAGTATAAAGAGCTATCTATAAGCTGTTTTCTGCTTTTACCTGTTTTTAAGTCATTCTTGACAGCTGAAATTTACATGAACTTTTTTGGAAAGTTTATTATTGCTTCCCCCCCAAGGGCTGAGACAGAATGATTGGTGCAAAAGTATCAGTTTGGGTCTCATGGATAGACACTGGAACTCAGTCTTCCAGCTTCTAGTCCAGTTCCTTTAACTCAACTATTCTCATTTTCTGCATTTTATTTATCTTATCTGGCAGCTACTGCAGGAGCCAGTGCTGAAAGTTGGTTTCCTTTCATTCTCTATGTTGGCTATTGGAACAAACAAGCCTGGAACATATTTCTCCTTCAGGAACTATAATAGCTCCTAAGACCTTATTTTTGCCTACTAAGTACATTACAGGTGCTTCTTCACATTTGCTTTTCAATATCCCGGGGGTCCCCATCCCCAAACAGCAGCAATTTTCAAAAAATCTATTTTTTCTGTATAGGCAGCAAGATAATAATTCACACATTTTACAATGGTATACATTTACAGTATATTTAAATATCACAGGAACAAATGGAGGGGAAAACAAAGTCGGTGTGCTCATGACCAATTTTTAAAGGTTGTCTGGATTATATCTAATATATTCAGATTCTTCAAGGCACCCAAACCATATGGCTATAATAGGTTCTACTTGGAACACGCTGATAACAGAAATGTGCATTTTAAAATGTAAAAATGCAATTTGCTGACTGATGAATCAACGTGCTTACTGATCTTGCTTACAGATCACTGACTTTTGCATTAAACAGTAATGACATTCTACAGACTCATAGATTGCGCTCACTTTCTGAACATCAGTGCACCTACATTTTATTCTGTAGGCTAGAGATCAAATTTGGATCAGATGTATGTAGTTCTTTCATAGAAACTTCTATATTCTGAACTCCTAATTTTGGTTATGTGGAATATAATGATCTTACGTATGTTTATTCACTTGTGTCTCTCTCATCTTGCTAATCTATGACCTATTCTAATTATAATCCCTGCTTAAGTATGCTTTCTCCATTTCTCTTGCCCAATTGTTACTATTTTTAACCTGCAGGATATGTACGTGTGGATGCACACATTTTAAATAGGCAGTATAGGTGGCAAATATGTTTGATTACAATTGTCATAATTCTTATGTAAGGTAATTATTGCTAAAAGGATGATCACATGCAAACTGAGTGTTAACCAAGTACAATAGGAAGTATTTCCAACTTCCATAGCCAAGGATCTTAAAAGAAGTTTTATTTAATAGTGATTATTTTGCAATAGAATGAAATACCTATTCTAAATAGCAGTCAAATGGAAGGCAATTATTTATGCCAAAGCAGTATTTGAGAAACTCCTTTCAAAAAGACAACACTAAAACAGCAAACCTACCTTATTTTTATATTTTTGTATCTCACATCACTACATTTATTAGAAGTTTATAAAAAAATCTAGGTTCAAGATGTCAGGTAGAATTTAACCTCTATTTAAGACTGAATAATAAAGTATCTGTATAAAGCTTCATTTTTTAGTATTTATTTTTGTGATATGTTAAAATGCTTGAATAAATGATCAAATGAATTAACATTAACATAACATCTTAATCAGAAAAGAATTCAGCCATTTCTGGCTATGATAAATCTTATCTCAATAAATAAGTAGTACATCTTTTGGGGAGAATTTAACTAACCTTGCATACTGTAGACATGTGAAAGTGACTACACAACTTAGAAAAATGAATATATTGAATATCAAGTAAACAGGTTGGAATGTTGTTTTCTTGTATAAATGAGTGTCTCCCATTCCCCAGCATGCAAGCAGGCATATAGGATTGCATAATTTAGCTATTGTAGCCTGGTTTTATATTTCTATGCATGATTTGAATGCAAAAAAACACAGTATTTTGCATTCAAACATGCTGAAACAGAATGACAAAAATTATTATTCTGTTTAATATACCATTAATATTTAATTATATCTTTAAAACAATATTTACACCAAAGTTAATAAATTCTTCCCTCACTACAAGGCAGCAACTTGAAGACTAAATTTGTTTTAAGATTTAGGACTTAATGTCAAAAAAGTAATGTGTACTTTGCAATCAACACATTTATACTGAATTTAGCACATTTATACTGAAAATAACATCTCACAAATTACAGAACTGGTCATACATTTTTAACAGGTTATTATTCAAATATTATTTAAGGGCACCAAGATAATTTCACCCATTTATATCCTCATGCTTATTTTTTTAAAAAAATTATCTATGTAATTGCAAGAATTCAGAAGCCCAGTGGCAAGCATTAGAAAGCATGACCTGAGTGTTAAAGATTAAAGGTCAACATAATTTCTGTATCGAGATTTTTTCAACATTTGGCTATGTTGGCTGGAGTTGTGGTTGTTATCCACATTATCACAGATAGCACAATTGTTATTCCTGTTTTTAACTATTAGCTACTTGAGTTTATACCCTAAATTTCTAAAATTAAACAGATTAGGATTGCCCCACCAGGCTGTCATCCCAATGCTAGAGTGAACTATCAACTATTCTATTCAGCCTATCTCATGCAACCACATTACATTTGTAATGTATCATAATAAACCTACTGAAATTAACTTTTCAAGCTGTGCTGCAGTAAGACTTGATTGACTAAATGATAGCATGACTCTTCCATATTTATTAACTTCTTCCAATTTAGAAATCAGTTAACTTTTGTTAACAATGAACAGAATATTCTGACTCTTGTTATTTACAGAAAAAAAATCTAGTTGATTTACAAGCAAAAACTACCAAATTAAAATAAAACAAGTCAAAGCATTTCCAGATGCAAATATTTGCCAATGATTATCACTTCACCATTCTTTCTTCCAAAAATTATCAAGTATATTCTCTTCTTAAATACAAAAAGCCCTAACCCCCTTAAAGCAATTCAAACAATGTCTGGGATTTATTAATTCCAATCAAAGCTGTTTGGTCACTGAGAAAAAATGCTTCCTTGAAAGTATCCCCAAGTCTATTCCTCACACTTATTCACTTGAGACAGAAAGGATGCTAACATAGAAATTGTTTCTTACAGATTCACATACAAAAAAAAGAATCCCAAATATGAAAAACCTGTACAAAGCCATTTTGTATTCACTTTAAACAGAAATGATGAGAGTTCAGTCTGAAGTAAGATTATAATAACATGGAACATAGGATGCTTAGTTCTTCTGTTTCTAATACATCTCTTCCTTTTTTCTTTATTTGTATGCAGTTCTTTGCATTAAGAGTCAATGCAGAGCTTCATTTATCTGGCAGTGAAGATTATATAGTGCTCGAATGCAATATCAGCATAGCTCTGAAATGAAATGAAATTTTCTTTATGTCAGAAGAACAACATTGTAAAAAGTCTTTGTGGTATTTTAATTATATATCCCAATTTTTCTTGATCTTGAAATATTGCAATAAAGTAGAAGACATGGACTACGCCCAGTTTCTACAGTTGAATGTAGCCAGTTTCAGTAGATAGCACGTGGATTTTTGGTGGTATAATAAGCTTCACAGGCTGCTACATAAGCTGACTCTGGAAAGAAGTCATCATGATACTCAGCTAGAAACCTGTAGAAGTAAAATATGTATGATTATTTGTTCTGTTAAAATATCCAATATATTTTTAAATTGCTTCTGAAAGATAGATTAACCATGTACATACAACATCATACCATAAATGTTATAAATGATTACATGGCCATTTTCCCATTATACCCAATGAGATTTTACTTTTGAGCTCTGGACAGCTGCAAATAATCTATTGAATTAGCCCTAGAAATGCTTTTGTTAAAAAGTTCATTATTTGAACAGATTTTGCAGTTTTTTTCTAATTTCCCTTTAACTCATTTGAAACTAAAATCATTAGATAGCATTGTAATTTTCTACTTGATGATTAACTGTATTTTCCTGCACAAGAACTTTAAAATAAAAATTCTAATCTAATACATTTAGAGCCTCTTGTTTGCTATAGCTAATCTAAACTGGAAAGATATTATCTTCATATCAGTACAGACTAGTGGTCACAAGTTATTACTGCTTTATATTACTTAAAATTTAATTATAAGACTGATAAAGTCAGACATTATGTAATTATACGGCATTTGACAGAAGGACTAATTGTGTGCTGCAGAATAAAGATATTAATTTTGAATGCAAGTATATTGTTCCATATATATATATGCACACATATACGTGCACATGTATATGTACACACATACAGAAATATACATACGTATATAATAATACACACAGACCCACACACACACAATAATGTGAAAAAGTACACTCTTTTGAATTCTATGGTTTTACATATCAGGACATAGTAAAATCATCTGGTCCTTAGCAGTTCTTAAAAGTAGGCAAATACAATCTCAGATGAACAACAACACATGACTTATTACACCATGTCATCATTTTACAGAAAGAAAGCCAAACTGGAGAAGCCATGTGTGAAAAACTAAGTACACCCTTACTGTTTCCATAGGTATGAAGAGGCTAAGTGATGCTAATCAAGTGCCCTTGATCAAATGATCATCAGTAAGTGCGACTACCTCTGTGAAAGCCAAAGTTTTAGGAGTCTGCTGGTCTCCAGCATTGAGGTGTGTGTTAACACAATGCCAAAGAGTAAAGGCATCAGCAATGATCCTAGAGAAGCAATTGTTGTTGCCCATGAATCTGGGAAGGTTATAAGGCCATTTCCAAACAATTGAAAAGTCCAACATTTTACAGTGAAGATGATTCACAAGTGGAAAACTTTCAAGACAGTTGCCAATCTTTCCAAGAATGGAAGTCCCAGCAAATTCACCCCAAGGTCAGACCGTGCAATGCTCAGAGAAACTGCAAAAAATCCAAGAGTGACGTCTCAGACTCTCCAGCATATGAAATGTTAAAGTTCCTGACAGTACAATTAGAAAAAGACTCAACAAGTATAGTTTGTTTGGAAGGGTTGCCTCTGCTCTCTAAATATGGCAGCATGGTTTTGGTTTGCAAAGTTGCATCTGAACAAATCACAAGACTTGTGGAATACTGTCCTCTGGACAGATGAGACCAAAGTGGAGGTATTTGGCCAAAATGCACAGTGCCATGTTTGGCAAAAACCAAACAGAGCATATCAGCACAATCATCTCATACCAACCGTCAAGCATGGTGGTGGAGGGGTGATGATTTGGGCTTGTTTTGCAGCCACAGGACCTGGGCACCTTGCAGTCAC
>JANHZU010003368.1:14719-31494 GCA_032468055.1 Acrochordus granulatus
GTTCTCATCTTCTTCAGAGCACACAAGCCCTGCAACCGCAGCAAGGTGGTGCCTCAGTGGGGGGACTTCTGACCCTACTTTGTAGCTACTTTGATTGCTGTCTACCATGCTGTGAAGCTGTGAATTAAACTCTGCCTTGCTTCAAGCTACTTGCCAATGTCTGTAATCCTTTAAGATGACCAGCGTGGATTTTGAACCTAGGTGATTCTTCTAACACAGTCATAAATAGCCATAGGAGTCAGGAATGTGTACTCTCTCAGATCTAAATTATGCATATTATAAACGGTGGACATCTGTTGTAGCAAGAAAATACTGGTTCTTAAATCAGTTTTGAGTGAGAATCTGGAAGCAGGAATTGTCATCCTAGAGTAATAACTTTTATTATATCTCCTAAGCACAGTTCGTCAAAGTGTATTCCACATGGACCACAAAATTCATTATAGACTTACCAGACCATGAAAAACCATGAAAATCAAATGTTAAAATGTTTTATTCAGTATTATTCATTGCAAATGCCTGCTATGCATTGAGTTTTATAGCCAGAAGAATTCCATCTGAACAAAGATTAGATTAAGGAACCATTGGCTGGCTAAGGAAGGCAAATGTCACTGTAGGGCAGCCAACTCAAGTCCTTCCAGATGTTTTCCTTATACAAATGGAATCCTTTTGCTGATCTTTCCTGAAATGCAGAAACCAAGCAGATTTGGAGCCAATTAGTGTTGGAAAATTAGTGTGAGTTTAATTTCTACATGCCTATGCCCCAGTCAACCTCTGCATCCAGATCAAAGCAAGCATACATGGCATTTAGTTTAACTAGTGATAAAGAGTATAATATTTATTTACTAAATATCAGCAAATATCTAAAAGAGTCAATGGGCAAAACAGAACAGAAAGGAGGTCAAAATCAGGGAGAAGGAAAACCACAAGCAAGAATTTATGCTACATCTTTCTCTCTCTTTCTCTCTATCTCTATTTTTCAATTGTTCAGAACTTTCCTGATCCATTAAAAAAATTGTGGTTAATTAGCATGGACAGTTGCAAAGGGAGTAACCTTTGGTTATTCCAGCTGGAACCCTTTTATGCAATATAATAGGAATAAAGAGGAGAAAACCAGATGTTCCCTTCTCTGTTCTGCACCTTGAAAGACACAATTTGATGGATGGGTTTATATGCACTTAAATGGGAGACTTTCAGGGCTGGAAGCTAGCTAAACTGCAAAATTAAAAAAAAAAGGCAAGAGGAAATCCTTTAGTAGACAAGAAAATTACATGAAAGCACCAGAAGCTAAGTTCAGCTTAGAGGCTTTAGACTGAGTAAGTTCCAGAGCCTGAGGAATTCAGGAAGACCTCATGGAAGGCAAATGAGTAAAAAGTGGAATTTCCCCAAGGAGGAATCTCTCCAGGAGGCCATACAGGCCAATTCACAATGTTATGCTGAATCTCAAGTGTTTTCTGAAAAGTTTACAGAATTTTGGGGAACTTGAAGAAACTTTTTTTGTTTTTCTACTATGTACTCAAGATGCTGAATGCTGCAGAGGAGGCCTACTAAATCAAGTCCAGAGGAAAGGGCCCTCTCCCACTATTATTGCAAAGACACTGTCTTTGTCACTGATGTAGAAAATTGTCCTTGAGAAGCTCTTTTGGCCCCTTACTTTCCATGCTTAAAAAGCGGCCCAAATTCTCTTCTTTAATAGGATCCTAAAGTTGCTTTTGGCACATATTTATAAGTTCATCTTGTCAATTTTACTGCTGTTTGCTTCCTTGACTCTATCTGTTATTCACCTTGGTGATCAAGTTTGCTCAGATGGAAAGATGGACTGTTAATGAATCCCTCAATTCTAGTAAAATCTGTTATTGCATATCTATAGCAGAATAGCTAACCAACTCCTCTCTCAACAGTTGGAAATAAAAACTAAGAAAAAAATTGGATAACTCCCAACTTTTTCATGACACCAGAAATAGGCTGCTTTCTCTGCTGTATGGTTCTGCCAATTACATCTATATAGTTCTTCACCATCTTTCATTTGGTTGAATTTTGCATGACTGTTACATAACACATGACTTTGACATAACCAATATCCCATCCATGGGGTCCTTGGTGCTCTCTGAGGCCAGTTGATTTCTTGCAGACATTTCATCACTCAACTAAGTAACTTCACAAGTGCTACTATCCTATCCACATTTTATCTATTACACATGATTTACAGCACAGATTTCCATGAGTTCTTTATTTTCCATTCTGGAGGGAGAAATGTTCACCTCATAATGTAGAAAAAGACAATATGGTTTATTAGTTAGAGTATTGAAGTAAGACTGGGAAGACTCAGACTGAACTTCATTTTCAACCATATAAACTTATGCCAACCTACTCCTCCCTTTCTATTATTCACCCAGTTTTCTATTTTTCAAATGGTGTATGCTTCAGGGGTACAAATCATGTCATCTTCATAATTCCAAACAGTTTATCAGATAAACAGTAAATAAATTGTTCCAGAAAAATAGAATATATTTTACTAGAGTTGATACTAGGACCCATAGAATAAAGTCTTTCTGTCAGCTATATTAGTATTAAAACAAAAAATGGAAAAAAAAACAGAATTAACAATTGGGTGACTCAGCCAAGATTTGATTCAAATTTAAGAGGAATCTACCATTTAAATTTATATGAATCATCAGTTTGATTTGAATGGTTGGTTTCTTTCAAATTGGTAGTTCTATTAAAAGTGTTGAATAGAGTGGCAAATTAAGCCATCAAATCAAATCTGTATGAAGATTCAATTTGAAAACAGTGTATAAGTGCACATATGTGTTGAAGACATTGAAGATTTGCACTGTCATAACAGAGACTGCTAAGATTATGGCCTGGTTACTTCCAGAGTTTCTACCTTTCATATACAATTCATCAAAGTCAATGTTCTTGAATCCCATTAATTAAGCAGTGCCATGTGATGGGACCCAGGAAGTGGATCTTCATTTCAAATTAACTGCCCTTTAGAATGACATGTCCTCAGAGTTTCATACAGCCCCATCCTTATCCTATATAGATGTGAACTTTAGACTTGGCTTTTTTCTTGGCCTTGGGATGGATTGATAGCAGGTCCTTTGTGGACTGTCTGATCTATGAGCGAGTGGTTGGACATACTTTGGGTATTTTATTGTGGTGGAATGTAGTCTGGATTCCCAGGAGGGAGGAGCGACATTGCAGAGGGCAAAGAGGTAGCGAACCTTAGATAGTCTGTTCAGGAGAAACAAGGTTAAAAAGGCTCCTCCCTTGTGATTCTCAGAGGATATCTTTAGTGCTACTAATAGTTGCAGGTTTTCTGTCTATAAGTGAGGTGTTATTTCACTTTTCTATTCCTTTCCTTAAATTCTGTCTCCTTTCCACATTTCTATCCCTCCATGCCTGTTTTTGACTTTCCAACTTACTGAATCTCCTTTTCTTTATGAATGCTAGTTTGGCTTTAATAAAGTGTTTTAAAATAGTCATCCGTTGTTTTCTTAATTACTGTAGGTGGGATTTTATAGACAATGTGAAATTACTCAGGCTGAATTAGAAGAAACAGAGAGCAGAAGGAGGAAACTAGGCACACTATGCTTAAAACTCATTTTCTTCATGGGTAGCTATGCATTACAATTTATAGTTGTCGACTTATAATGTCTTCTAACTCTTTACCTGGTAAAACATCCAGGAAATTCTGATCTTTTTAATGTAAAGTAGTTGTCATCAGATCAATACAATTCAGTCTTCTTGAATGTGGCTACATTTTGTTAAATTGTCTGTAAATTTAGGCAGACTTTTATTATCCAATTGTAATAATTTACCTTGTTTTTGTTTTCTTTATTTTTCTTTTAATTACTTTATTTCTATTTTAACTTATTTTTACTTTATTAATTTTTAATTTTTATTCTAGTCATAACCATAATAAAATATTCATTTATGAAATAATATCATAAAATACATTTGGAAAAATGAAAAACTATTCAAGTGGCCTTCCCTTCAGGAACTTTTCCCACCCACAAAAAATGCAATAAAATAACACAGAGATTGGAAGAGGAGAGCTTTTATATGTTTGCTTGACAGAAGTTCTTGGCATCCAGAATCCATCATACCTAAACTTTGGAAGAGAAACAAGTAAGTGAATGGCTTTTTAACAGGTGAAGCCAACTGCCTTGTGCTTTTAGTAATTAAACATTCATTGAAGAATTAATAACCTCCTCTTTTCCTCTCACTCTGAAACACTCAATTGATTGCTAATTTGATTGGAGTAAAGAAATAAGAACAGATTTCTCCCCTCCCCTCAAAAATTAGTATTTCTCTTTCTGATTGCCAGAGCAATACATTCATAGGCACTCATTTCCCAAAAAACTTCCAGATGCTGAAACTTATGGATTTACTTGTAAGAGATTGATTTTATGGATCTGTTCTCCTGTTGTAAGGTTTAAAATGACTCTAGAGAAACATTTGCATTTTGTTGGACCACAACTCCAATTTTTTGATAAGCATTGGTCGTTAAGATATGACTAAGATCTTTTTATTTATTGGCAGAAGGCCATAGAAAGATTTATGTCCCTTGGTAGAATTTCAAGATGGCCCTTTCAACATCTGCCTCAAGCATGCCATTTATTTGGGGGTGACATGAAAATAATGGCATTTCCTAAAGAGCTTATAGGAGATGTTACAGGCTCATATGGGAGAATATGGTTTTTTAAAAAAGTGCGTGCCAAGTTGTACAGACTTTCATTGGTCATAATCAGTATTTTGGAGTTTGTCTAGAAACTAACTGGGAGCCAGAAATCACCAGCTCCCTATAACCAATCTTTTCTTCATATGGACATAGCATCCCTGTTCACATTTGTGAACATCTGGATCACAAGATAAGTCTGTTCATAGTACACCATAGTACAGGTGGGATGTCTCTGTAGAATGTATTACCATGATGAGAACTGATGTTTTCCAAGAATGACTGTAGTCAGGGCATAGGTCTAACTTTTCTTGTAGATTTGGTATCTGTACAGCCTGAGCATAGGGTTATCAAATAAATATGTGTAACACGTCTACTTCTTATTTTCAGTGAATAAACATGGAGTTTAGAAAATAAATGGGCACTTAAAGAAGGGGCAGGATAGGATAATTCATCATAAATTAATTTTTAATCATTTTCTTGAGGGATCAAGGACACCTCTGACTCAATTGGATTAAATATCAATTTGCTTTATTTTCTTATGCACTTTCAGAGTTTCAGACCACAACATACAGCATTTTATATTTAATTTCGGGCTTCTTAAACTTTCTTCCTCATGGAATAGCTTTTCCTGTTCTTATGCTAGAACAGGGGTCTGTTTTCCCATCCAATCATGTTGACTTCTCAAAACTCATGTACCAAGTAGTGCTGCCAAAAATATCCAACACATTTGTAAAACTGCTCAGTTATGTTCCTGTCACAGATGACCCTAAGCAATGAAGTAACAAGAAAGAAAAATAGAGAAAGGTCTTGTTATGTATGCAGTTTATGAGAAATTGTGGTAAATGCATTCTCATAACCTGAGAATGAAGGAGATGAACTGAAGTTTTTTTCATGGTGAAATGTCCCTTTGGAAAAACTGGAAGACAAATTTCAGCATAGCATTTGAGGAACCCAAGGAATGGGCTGGGACTTGAATTTGAAGTGTGAACTTCAATTCCTAGAATTCCTCAGCCAACTATGAATTCTGGAAGTTGAAGTCTACCCATCTTAAAGTTGCCAAGGTTGGACACCCCTGCTTTAAATGGACAATAGCAGTCTGGTGAATGATGAGGCTGAACAGGGAAAAGATGGGAGGGGAGATATCTACATTAGCTTGAAATGGCCAATGCACTCCTTTTTCATCCATTACTGGCCATGTGACTTTAATGTAATCAGATAAATTTTACATGCCTTGCAGCTACATTGAATTCTGTCATCTAAAGAAGGAAAACCATACTTTAATAGCAATGTACAGAGGATGACTTAAGCCCATCTTATTCATGAGCTGGGGTGAGATGGAATAAGACCAGACATGGAAGAAAAAAAAATACATTGCCACAAACAAGTTTATACCCCAAGCCTCCCAAAGTGGCTGGACGGCACCAAAATGTTGTGACCAAATGCTGGCTCACTTAAAGCAACCAAATCACTTTGAAGATACAACAGACATTCATTAACCATGCAAACTACAAACAATGTACACTGAGCTCCAAATAAAGCTTTGGCAGTTTGCTGAGCAGCCCAGATCACAGCTTATATACTTTTTGGCCCACTGGATTTCAAAGACAAGACAGAGAAAAATGTATGCTGAGTATAACTTAGAGCATGACCTTAGAATATTTTTGGTAAATCTATCTGGGGAAACTTTTATCTCTTCCTAATAGGCCAGCATACCACCTCTAAGATACAGTTAGGTAAAATAAAGAATGTTATTTACTGGACAGTTGGGTCCTGTCTGATAATGTCACCATTCAAGGTCAATTGCAAGATTTTTTTTCCTTATTAGAGCACTTTAAGTTGTACAGATATAAGGGGAAACATCTTGTAAGACTGACAGTGAATGCAACTCAATGTGTATGGGGCACTACAGATAATAAATCTGAGTTTTAGGAAAAACAAGATAAAAGGAATTGGGATTGTTTAGTCTTGAGAAGAAAAAAAACCCCAAGGAGTGATTGGATAGCACACTCAAATATTTGAATGGAATCATACACAAGAAGGTGTCAACCTACTAAAGTAGTCTAAAAGGAAAACTAAGTCAAATCTGACATTCACCCTAACATCTTTGAACAATATCTTAGTCATTCAATCCTGAAGTTTCCTGCCCTGCCAATTGAAAAAAAAACAAAACTTTTTGTTATTAGATCCAAATAACCAAAATTCATATGGGAAGCAAAGCTGAATTTTCACATGCTATGGATGCTCTTATGAAAATTAAGTCCAGTGATTTTATTCTTTTAGCACAGTACTTCTTTTAGTTTCTGGCTAAAAGTTGGGTTTGCAGCATGATGTCAGCCTTGCAAAGTAGTCCACACAAGGAGCACAGCCAAAAATATTAGCTCTAACTATATTATAATACAACTTTGTTCTGTTACACAATAGAATCTTGCAAATATGAAAGTACATTTCTCCCCTGTCACATTTACAGTCCAAGAAACTAGGGATGGTCTCTTCTGAGTCATTTGACCCACCCCATTTCTTCTGAGGGTTAAGCTGCCTCTTACCCAATTGTTGCCTTGGCTGCAGCTCTTCCTGTCTCTCAAGGTCTTTCCCAAATACTACTACAGAAGGTCAGGACCTATACTTTCTGATTCCAGAATGCAGGACATGGAAGAGTAGAATGAAGTTATTGGAAGGGAGATACCCAAAAGAAAAAAAAAACTTAAAACCCCCTTACAATCTGTCTCCTTTCTTAATGTTAAGTGCAATCTGACTTTAGAACCAAAAAAAAGTGAATTTCCTTTCATTTGATGTGTACAAATAGAGGTTAGATATTCACCTATTGTTGGAATACTTTAACTGGACCCATGATTTTATGGTCCAGAATCTTGTTTTGTTTCTTGCGTTCTTGAGAATGTTTTCTGAGTTTCAGAAAATTGTGTGAAATATACAGAATTGTATTACTTGGAGGACAGATTTACATCTGAGTACAGGTTATGAGTGGTAATGCTCATCTATAAAAATCTCGATTGGTTTATGATCAGGGAATATATTTTTGTAATAAAGGTAAAAAGGTAAAGGTTTCCCTTGCCAGTTGTGGCTGACTCTAGGGGGTTGTGTTCATCTCCATTTCATCACCAAAGAGCCAGCATTGTCCAAAAATGCTTCCATGGGTCATAGGCTGGCATGACTAAACACCGAAGTGCATGGACACTGTTACCTTTCCCACCAAAGGTGATACCTATTTATCTACTTGCATTTTTATATGCTTTGGAACTGCTAGGTTGTCAGGTGCTTGAGCAAGTTATGGGAACTCACCCCGTTACATGATGGCACTTGGTCTTGAACTCGAGCTGCTGACCTTCCAGCTGATAAGCCCAGTGTCTTAACTGCTTGTGCCACTGCACACCCTTATTTTGCCAGTATGGTACCTTGGCAAAAGGTATAGGATACATTATAAAAGGGCTAATGGTACTGATATTTCTCTATTCCCAAGACTAAATTAAATCATTCACATTAGCCCAATGGCATTTTTACTTTACTTTGGTTGGGTAGGGTTTTAATATTAGTTTGGCTGTCACTCCACTGATTTATTATCATGATTGTTTTCTTTTTATTATATAGTATTATTTATGGCCACACTCCTTTTATTCTATTCTGGCATCTGCAAATCTGAATGATGACATACAATACTGTGCAGAAGTCTTAGACCACCATTAGATTTGTTGTTTTAGCAATGGTATAATGTCCATATGTAATTATGTCTCAGTCTCTTTATTAGAATACAGCCAGAAAATACAGGAAATTTGTATTTCCTGTACATATATATTTTATTCCTGTATAAAAAAAAGGAAAAGCAGAAAAAACAGCTTCCATAGGCTAAGTGTCAAGTATTTAATACTGAATATTTAATACTGGCTTTTGCCTCAAGAAGCCATTTTGTTCTGAAAAAATCTCTTTAATTTTTTATATGTATATATTTCCTGTATTTTCTGTTTGAGTCTTAATATAGAGACCGAGAAATAATTATGGATGGTCATTAAAATTTTGCTAAAACAAAGCATGTGGTGGCCTAAGACTTTTGCACAGTACTATATCTGGGAGCCGGCATTCAAGCCAGGTTTAGACACTTTTCTGCATTTTATCCTACCTTCTCATTTGCTTTGAGGAAACAGAATTTGCTTTGCTCCTTTAACTCGCAAAGAGGGAACTTCTTGTAATGAGCTATTTATTTACTTGAAGTACGTGCCAGCTCAATTTGTGCAACTCATACTGGCATTTCAAACTCGAAATTTATGTATTTTATTTATTTATCAAATGTAAAAACCTCCCATCTCCTACACAGAGGGACTCTGTTATGCTCCCTTTTCCTGTTTTCCTCACAACAATAGCCCTCTGGGTTGAAAGAATGCATCCAGCTCAACGTTAGCCAGCCAGCTTCAGTGCCTAAGAAAAGACTAGAATTCATTGTCTCCTGTTTTTAGTCCAGCACTTTAATAACTCTACCAAAGGTTTATTGACCATCATGCCCTTGAGGAACTGTTGGAAAAGTTCTCCTTTTTCTGGAAAAATTCCAGATAATCATCAATGCATTTTCTCTGTCCCTGTCTTCATATCTGGTTGAAAATTTTACAAAACCTTTAAGGATTTTCTCCAGGCAGCTGATGTTAAGTGGGTGCTATTTTTAACTTAACACACACACACATTGCATAAAAGTATGTTTGCATGAATTGAAAAAGATGTGGAATTATTAGTACATTAAAAAAGAGGGGAGGCATTGGTGAGACTTATTCTTAAATATTCCATTTCATCCACTGGAATATACATCATTTTGACAAACATCCCACTAACTGAGCAGATACAACATTACTTTAAAGGGTTGCTATACTTCTTCCTTTCAACAGAATAAGAAAGAAAATCTAGATAAGAATGCATTATGTATTTACTGTCATCTATCCAGGATTACAGTTCAATATATACATGAAGCAAAAGCTCCTACAAGTACAGCTATTGCTATTCTGAAATGTATTTCCCTATCTTTCTTTCATTGTAATTTATCTGTTCCAGTCTGTGTGAGCTTTGATGGATGTCTCTTACCTTTTTCAAATGAGAACTGACAAAAGTGAACTCAAGGAAGGAGCAGGGAACTGAAGAGATCCAATGTGATGCAATGTCATTTGGATTCCCAGGAGGGAGGGAGACAGTTCAGATAGTTTGTGTGAAAGAAAGAGGGTAAAGATGGCTTCTCCCTAATAATTCCCAAGGGGGAACATGTTTGCATGCTTTTGGCAAGATTCTGTCTCTGGGTAAGGAGCAATAAGGGAAGAATCAGAATGTGTTTTTCTTGGCTTTTAGAACCTGACACTCAAGCATGATATGTTATTTTACTGTTTGGGGAGCTCATCCTACAAAGCATTAGAGGCAACTCACTAGATGCAAAATCAAAATCAAATAATGAGATATGAAGCAAAATACAGCTTAAAGAGTCTCATAAACATGCAAATAGTTGTCTCTAATAGAAAAGGCTACATACAGTTCAAAGTTGAACTGTGGGGTCCTGGGAGCTCTCTGAGCTTGATCGTTGGCTTGCAGATATTTCATGACCCAGCTAAATAATATCATCAGCGTATTGGTCATGGTGATGTTACCTAGTTGGGTAATGAAATATCTTCAGCCAACAATCAAGTTCAGGGAGCACCAAAGATTCCATAAATAGTTGTCTAGCAGATTCTGTAAGGCTGAATCAAATGATGAGTTGAGCAATCTTCTTAAGGAATGGAAATGTTGTCCAACAAAGGCTGTAAAATCCAAGGGTAAACATATAGAAAAAGAGGCAGTTTCAAGAAAGCTAGTGGGTTGGGGTGGGTTGGGGTGGGATGTGGAGAGGAGAGGAGAGGAATTGGACAAGAAGAAGTCACAGGTCTATGTGGTAGAGAGTGAATAACACTTTTCAACACTTCTGAAGAAATCACAGGTCTATATGGTAGAGAGTGAATAACACTTTTCAATGCTCTGGGTTTTCTCTTCTGATGGATGTAGTATCTGATTATCTTGACTGGATCCAAAGGAAAAGGGAAAGTTATTGGAGTAAGGTATGGAGAAGGGAAACAGCCAGAAGCATGCATCTCCAAACCTGGAATTTGCACTCAATCTGGCAAACCTACAGCAGGATCATGGAATAAGCTCATATGCAGCTCCCCCTCCTTTGTATCTTAGTGAAGAAGAAAGTTTCTGGACTATGACGTCAAACTAGCAAGCAGTTCTACATTTTATCTCGAGTCCTTGGATGTTGGGCTACAACTCTACCATCTTAACCCATTGGTATGTTGATTTGAGAAGACAGGGACTGTAGATAGACCAATCATATCTACATACTCAGGTCTGGACATTTTTGGCTTAGGTGTTTCTTCTAAAACATGACCATACCTTATAATTTGCTGCTGGTTTGCAAACCAAGGCTGCATCTAGCAGCTAAAATTGTGCCATGTATCAGACATTTTTCCTGTTTGAGATTTTAAGCCCTAAATGAGTGTTTGCTGTCTTTGCGAAATTAATCTGGCAGGTCTCATGTAAGAAGAGGAACTCCTTAAGACAAGGGATACAAATGACAGTTTCCAATTCATATTTGCTCATTTTGGCAACAGGCCTCAAAGACTCTCCAAACAAATTTGCTGAATGTGCAGTTTTAACCTGACATAAGGGAGAAATTAATAAATGCATAAAAAATAAACACTTTGTCTTAAATCAAATTACTAATTCAATTTAATTCAATTAAATAGAATACAGTTTTGGTCTGCATCTTAGGAACGCACTCCCCAACTTTCTACTCAAAAGCTAAACCTTGATAAACTAAATGTCCTTAAAAGATGTTGGACTCAATCAATTTTAAATTTAAAAGCTACCCTTCGCATTTTGTTGAAAAATGAATCCAAGAGTGGGTAGCTTATTGCAATCAAGATGATATTTCAGCTGCCACTAGCTGGAATTGCCTTTGCCTGATCCCAAGGAGCTTGCTAAGGTAAGTTTGTTAAATATGTACAGTGCAAATGCATTGAACTGGCAGCTATTAAATATATGTATCCATTTTGTAAAACTCAGCTCAGCAACTGTTTTAATGCTTTCTTTTTTATAGCTCTGCAGACAGATGGAGCCCTGCAGGTTTATGTTCATGGCTTCATTGAAAATTCTAAGAAACCATTAATTTTTCAAGTAAAAAGCATAAAGAAAACATAATGACCATATACTGTTAAAAAGCTCACCATAGAGAATATAAAAATATAGCAATGGCTGCTAAGAAATATAGTGGGGCAGGATTCTGGCAGGGGCATAAGGATCCTGGCATAGATAAGATTTCATTCAATTTCTTTCATTTCTTCCAGGCATTTTCAGATAACTTTCTCAACAGTCCATTCTGCACCACATGCACATACCAGGCTAATGTCAAAGGTAGGCAAGGTATATCCAGAGGCATGTTTGAATCTACATAGACGTTTTTTGAGGTCACTGCCGTAATTATTTATAAAGTTTAAATTTGGAAAGATGGGAAGAAGGATGGAAAGGGAAGGAACAGCCACAGCTTCAGCAAGAATATATTCGGTGTAGATCTTACAAGCATCTTAAAAAAAAATGGTGCCACAGATGGCAGTCTCAGTGAAGCGAGCTCTCATGCTTTGTTGCAATGCTACAGTTCTCTGAAACTCTTTGCATGCTACATATTCCAGAAAATAACTTCTGGACATTGGAAGGCATACTTTATTCCACCCTTTTCTATTGAATATCTAACTTCATTTATTGTGATGTTATAATTTTATTTATTGTTGTCTTACAAGAATGCTTAGAGCAGCTGTACCGGAGTCAAATACCTTGTGTATCTAACCATGCTTGGCCAATAAAGAATCTGAATCTTTAGCAAAAATCCAAACTAATTAGATTTTTGTAATTTATAGGATCATAAGGTTGGATAAGACTTTGAAGGTCTTCTAGTCCAACCCCCTGAATGACAATTTTTCCTCCCCTTTGCAGTAATACTACTCACATTTTTATGGGCCCATTCTTCTTTAAGGAATCCCATACCTTTATCCACACTCTAAGCAGAAGAGTGCATTTACTGAAAGGGTGGGAAAGTTGTTTGTGAGCAGCAAATTCATCTGGGTGTTTAGGGGATTAAAAAAGTCAAAATGGCAAAGTGTTACATGCATCACATGTGTGTAGAAAGGTGAAGACATGGTTGCAGCTGCCATCTTGACATTTTTGATGCTCTATTTTGGATGTTCATGAATTTCAAAAATTCCTTTGTCCTCAGCAGTAAGCCTCTGCTTCTGAAAGCTGGGATAAAGGAAAAGATCTTAACCATCTTCCTGTGTGATTCGTCTTCATCAGGATTAGTTACAGAGCTACCCAAATTAGAGAAAAATAAATTGATGTGGGGATGGTTTCCAACTTTTTAATACTTTGCATTCCTTGTGTATTTCTCTTTATTGTCTATATTTTATCCAGTCATATTAATATCCCAGTACTTTGGTTTTGTTTGTCTTGCAATGAGGCTTATCTACAACAAATACGATTTTCAACATCTTCCATATATCATGATAAATTCCTTCTTCTCAGATGCCTAGGGAAAAAAGTGCTGAGCCATGGTGCAGACAACTGATGAAGGAATATGTAAAATAGTGATTACCTTTGAATAGATAAAGTCATTGTATGTCTACAAAAGAAGAAAAATGCTTGGGAAAACAATAGAGAAGAATAATAAGTCAGTTATTCCCATCTTTCTCCTGGTACAGCTTTGATTTAAAGTAGACAAATGCTTAACATTTCACCTGCATTATTTGTATTCCTATTTCATGTGGAAGGATGCTGAGGGATGTATATAAATATCCTGTATCTCCTTTTATCTAAAGGCAGGTGGTTTCCTAGAGCTGAATTCAATCTCAAGGAAGATCTTCATAGCATTTAAGCCTACATGAAGGTCACCTGATTGAAGTGATGATCTTCAGAATGATGGAAATGTGTTTAAAATAAAAACAATAGCCGTATCCACCACTTTCATCAATCAAATAGATGGAATCACTTCCAAGAAAAACACCCCAAGCTCAAAATCACCCCCAAGGAAATTTGAAAAGAAATCCTGGTTATGCTGGCTAGGGATTCTGGAAGATGAAATTCACACAACTGGAAGAAAACCTGGTTGGGAATAACAGATCTATATTCCATGATCTTTGTTCAAGGAAGCAACCTTGGATTCTCTTAAATGCCAGTTTTGGAAGAATTTGGAATCATTTGTAACTGATCTGCCAAATGGCTTTCTACCCAGGCATTAAAAGTTTTCAATCAAAGCCATCCATTTCTTTACATTCAATAATACAGACAGATATTTATTAAGACACATTTCATTTCACTATCTGCTGATGTTGTCTCTTCTCTTCCTCCTCAAGGAGCCCTGAATGTTTTGCTCAGTCAAAAAGAGTGAGGGCTGCTGACCCATAAATAAAATAACATAAAAAATATTCCCATTAAATTCACGTTTTCCTTTTTAAAATCATCTGGGAGTTGATACATTTTGAACTTTATTAGGATGGAATGCAGAACTACTATTCAGCTTTGATACAATTTAATTAAAGGATTCAGTGGGTCTTGCCAAATTAACTAAGGTTAATAAGGTTGAACCAAAATTAGTAAGCGTATTAATATCTACCATTCTGTTCAGAGAATCTTCTTTCACATTAAAACTTACTGGGAGATTATGAGAAGGACTTCAAACCTTAGTCCAATTTTCCAGCCAAAATGTAATAAATTTTCACAAGAAATCTGCCGGGTCTTTTGGATCAAATATGGTTTTGTTTGTTGGGAGATGCTCATATTATTTCCCAGAGAAATGTGGATCTGTTGAGAGTACCACTACTAAAGGACTGTCATTTACATGGATAACCATTTGCAGGGACATCTTAGTTGAGCCTTCTCAATGTTGCCCCCCACCTGCTTCCAAACACCCTGCTTACAGATATTCAGAACTTTTCCTCTTGATCAACTATCTATTCAAACATGGCTTTCAGGAGAATATTTGGGGACTACATAGAAGATCATAGTCTCCCTGAGGTGTAGGTACTAGGCTGAATAGTATTAGCAATGTGTCTTGTAATGGTTCTAATGTTCAGAGAATGATAGGACGTTGAAGTTGGAAGAGGCCACAAGGATCATTTAGTCCAAAGTGCAGAAAAATAATTAAACTGTCCATGAGAAGTGGCCTTCCTGCCCTTTCTTAAAAACGTTCAGAGATGGAAAATCCATAACCTCCTTAGTTAGACCATTCTATCCAATTGTAGATCTTATCCACAGAAAATGTATTTTAATCCATAGTCTGTATTTGGTGGAGGTAAGGGTAAGAGTGGTAAAGGGTAGAAGGAAGCTGTAAGCCATTCAGTGTCTCTGGAGCAGCCTGTAGTACGTAATCAGTAATTTGAAATACTTAACACCTTGGATGAAATTCCTTGCAAACATATTCCTCCTTGAAGCTAGTCATGCAAAGTTGTCACATTCAGCATGAAAGAGTCTGAAGGACACAATCTCCTTCTTCTTTGGTGACAAAGAACATTCCTCATTGTGAACGCCATGTTCCCCTCCCTCCAAATACATACATGTGAAACTTGATCACTGCTGAAATTTTCACCCCATTTGTTGGAGGACTTCTTTAACTTTGTCATTCTCCTCTCCAGAAATTCCTTAAGGGCAAGACTTCCTTTAGAGCATTTCAAACTTAGCAAGTTTAAGATGTGTTGGACCTCAACTCCCTTGCTGGTGGGGAACTCTGGGAGTTGAAGTCCAACTATCTTAAAGTTATTAGGATTGAGAAGCACCGCTTTAGAGAACCAGTTTGGTGTAGTGGTAAAGGCACCATATTAGAACCTGGAAGATTATAATACTAGGTCTACCCTAGGTACAAAGCCAACTGGGTGACCTTAGTCGAGTCACTCTTTCAGCCCTAGGAAGAAGGTAGTGACAAGCTACTTCTGAAATCTTGCCATGAAAACTATGGGGATTAGTCCAGGCACCCACCAGGTCTCAATACTGACTGAAGAGACTTCTTCAGGCTAATGGCACCAGTGTCACAGTTGAACCTTGTTCTGATACCTTTTCATGGAATGAGAACTGAGACAGCAAACTTTGCAAAATTGTGGGATTCTTGTCACAGATCAGGCTCCATTCATTCTTTTTATACAAAGGAAGCATAGATGGATCTTGGGAAAGAGCCCACCATCTTGCAGGTTTTGATTCATTCCTGCAATTGTCTCTTGGGATTTAATGGGTGGACAGAAACAAGGGATGTTAGGAGCATCTAGCACATTATTTAATGCAATGGGAATGAATGTTTTTTCTATCTGATTATGAAGTTATTTATAAATTTTACCAAGCCTTTTTTTTAAACACCTTGTATGAACAGAATTATATTTGCCTACCCTCTGACATTTCTGAAATGTTGTATGGAAGCAGTGTCATGCTGCAACATTTTATTGCAAGACTTATATTTTAGTATTAAATGCTGACCTTGAAGAAAAGATTTATCTCTACTCAATTTCAGTCTCACCTTTTTAGCTTGCAATCAGAGTTTCTCTGTATTTGGAAGAATTTGTGGCTGGGAAAGAAGAATGCAGTCGTTCATAGTCTTATCACAGTAGATTTGTTTCATATACCTGACTGATTAGAATCTAAAAATTCTGCATGTAGATCATTCCAGATGAAGCAAGGAACAAAAACCTTGGCTTCAAGATGCTTTCCTTTCATATCTACCGCAAGCACAAAAACACACAGACAAAAATATTTTATATTATATGCCACTGTCAGAAAGTCATTTGAAATCTCAACAGCTGCCACAGCTTTTGTAGCTCTCACAGCTGAAGCCAAGTAGCCAATCTATCTAAAATATATTTTTTAAATAATTATTGTGAATACTTGCCTGATTACAATGATTTTCCTGCATTCTTCTTTAGTTGATGTGTATTTGGAATCAGAGCAATACACATTCTTTTATGTAGTTTTCAATGTAAGTGATAGGTAGGTAGGTAGGTAGGTAGGTAGGTAGGTAGGTAGATAGATAGATAGATAGATAGATAGATAG
>JANHZU010003368.1:39249-50727 GCA_032468055.1 Acrochordus granulatus
GTCCCTGAGGATGTCTCGGAAGATGCCCCGGATATGAACATAGCTAGCCAGCCAAGGGGGGGGGGGGATAAAAAAGAAATGTTCAATCTCTAATCTATGTAAGATGCCAAGAGTCTCCGGAAATTGGCAGCATAGAAATGTGATTGATTAATAAATAAATAAATATTGCAAATGTATGTTGACAATGAACGTGTTTCCAAGTTGATGGGAAGTAGGCACAAGTATGTTGGTTGAAGGTAGTTTTCATATTAGAAAAGAATAGTTTGAGCATACTCAGAGTAATAGGAGATCTAGTTTGCACCTCTGGAATATTTATTTATTTATTAAATTTGTACGCCGCCGAAATCCGAAGAAGACTCTCGGAGGCTAATATTGGTCAAAGCATGCTAAAACCGAGCGATACTACTACTCTTATCTAAAGTAGGGAATACTGTATATGGCATGGGTACAGTTAAGGGTGGAAGCTTAGTCTACACCTTCTTTACCTTACTAAAAAGCATTTGAGAAAATCTTAATTGACAACACACATGACATGATGAAGCAACCGATATCTGTCAGTCAGTCTGACGATGACCATGGCATATGGAAAATTGCAAAATGAAAGGTAAGAGGACTAAATGTTAAAGAGAGCAAGCAAAGCACTACCCCTTTTTGATGTTCATGAAAAATTGTGCAACTTTGAAGAGGGACGGGGCTTTGATTGTCCTATCATACCCACCATTTTGAAGTCAGCGATCATTGGTATGAATGCCCCTGGAAGGGACGTAAGGAGATGGTTGAGTGTTTGTGAAAATAAGAGAAAGGCAAAGGATGTAATTAATCGACATAAATGTCTGATCTTCTGGAGTGGACTTGATGATTGCATGAAGGGAAGTTAAGTTGTACATTTAATTACAAATGAAAGGGGCAAAATAAATATCAGAAAGTAGGATTTGGTGTCATTTAAGTCATTGTGGGTGCATCTAAAAGTAAGAATCCACTGTCTGCTCCGGTGATTGAATATTAATGGAAAAAAATAGATGAATTTTTGGATGCAACCTTCTGAACGAACACAGTCCAGGAGACAGCTTCCAGTTCTGGATGAAGCCACCTTAAAATCCTTAGTGACAAGAAGCAACCTTTCTTCTAGATTTTTTGTTTCAATTGTTCTCATTTGATTTGATGGGGATGAAATGTGCTTTTCGTGTTTTTTTTCTCTTCTCATAAACCAGATCAGTGAAAATTTTCTCTTTGGGCTCTTACGTGAAAGGTAAGTTT
This sequence comes from Acrochordus granulatus, assembly GCA_032468055.1. Lineage (NCBI taxonomy): Eukaryota > Metazoa > Chordata > Lepidosauria > Squamata > Acrochordidae > Acrochordus > Acrochordus granulatus. Next base: position 40,507 of record JANHZU010003368.1, read on the forward strand.
GGGTTAATGAAGGTTGTGTATGTTTAAGTATGCATGTGATGGCCTTATTTGTCACTGCACAGTTCTCTCTCCAATGGTCTGCAACCTGATTTCCTGAAACCCCTTAATCTGGAATTCATCCAGCTGTTAAAACAGCAACAAGGAATGCTTGAAATTATTTTAAGATTTCTTCAACTGTCTGTGCATAGCTCCTTACTTGCAATTTTCCCCCTTTTTTAATGCTTCCTGGGAATTGTGTGATGAACGACCATTTAAGAAACACATGGCTGGGCAAATTTCAACAGATGCTTGCTGGATTTTTTTAAAAAAAGAGAAAGAATGGGCTTGTGGGTTATAAAATGCAAATGTTTTCATAATCTCTGTTGCATATTTAATTTTCACAGCAGTTAAGTTTGTGATTGGTTTTGGAATGATTTCATTAACAAGATCCTTGCTGTACTCTTGCTTATATATTTGCAACGTGGATTTTTTTCTTACAGTACAGTTAGTCCTCAACTTACAACCACAATTGGGACTGGAACTTCTGTTGCTAAGTGAGGAAGTCATTAAAATCGTGCCAGATTTTACAACCATTTTTGTTCTGGCTGTTAAGCAAATCATTGTAATTGTTAAGTGAATCACATGGTCATTAAGCAAATCCAGCTTTCTGTATTGACTTTGCTTGCTGGAAGCTAGCTGGAGGGTCACAAATGGTGATTATGTGACCCTGGCATGTTTCAACCATCATAAATACATGCTTGTTGCCAACTGCCTAAATTTTGATCACAGAGAAGGTGGAACAATCATAAGTGTGAGAACTGGTTGTAAGTTACTTTTTTTCAGCATGGTCATAACTTCAAATGGTTGGTAAATGAATGTCGAGGACTAATTTCAGATTCAGATACTTTATTGGCCAAACATGGTTAGACATGCAAGAAATCTGACTCCAGTACAGCAGCTCTCAGTATACTTGCAAGACAACAGCAAATATAATAATAACATAAACACTTAAAATTAGGTATTCAACAGTAAAGTATGCATCTAAATTAGGCAGCCAGTAGAAAGGGAATATCATAAAGTGTAGAATTAGAACCATGATCTATTGATTAGTATGTATACACATTAGACAGAATTTCTGGGTTAATTGAGAATTCTTTGTACTTTCTGTCCTGTCATATAACATGAGTCAAGTATTTAGCTGAATGATGGCACAAGGGGGGGATTGTCCTTATATCTGATAGTTTTGGTGTGCAATACTCTATAGTGCTGGCAAGAGGGAAGCGGTTTAAATAAGCGGTGTCTTGGGTGAGAGAGGTCTGCAGATATCTTCTCCGCCCTTTTCTTGATCCTCTCAATATACAGGTCCTCCATGAAGGGCAAGCTAGTTGCAATTATTCTTTCTGCCGTCCTGATTGCTGGAGTTTGGACTTGTCCTGCATGGTTGCTGCACCGTACCAGACAGAGATGTACAGACTCAGTGATTCCCCTGTAGGACTGTATCAGTTGCTCTTGAGTCAGGTTGGACTTCTTGAGCTGATGCAGGAAGTCCATCCTCTGATGTGCCTTCTTAATGATGGTGTGAATGTTAGCTGCCCATTTCAAGTCTTGGGAGATTATTGAGCCCAGAAACTTGAAGGACTCTATTGCTGATACTCTACTGTTGCTTAGTATGGTAAGAGGGAGTGAGGTAGGAGGACTCCTCCTAAAATCTAGTACCTAAAATGTAGGTGCTTGGTAAAGCATGTTGTGTAAACATAGTTTGTGAGGGGAAATTTCAACCAGGAGTCTCTTGAGTTATAAGTTGGAGTCTTAGCAGTGAAATTCAGAATATTCATCCTTACTCGTAGAAGCAGAAATGGTTGGGAATGTGGAACCTTAACCCTCATGTGATTTCTCCCAGTCCAACATCTTTCTCCCATCTCCTCAAATCAAGCTTTGGCAAGTAGAAGCAAGACCATATTAGTTCTTCTTAACTTATGAAAACACTTGTCATGCTGAACTTTTTCTAATATTTAGAATCAACAAAAACATCCTTCTAAGATTTTAAATAAGAATACAGTATATCATTTGTGTGAACGTTTGTGGGATTTGTTGCTTTTTTCAGTCTAAGGTTTTGTGACAAAATTTCCTATTTCCTTGTTTTACTTCTGTTTTTGTTTCAAGCTGATATATTTCTATTTCTATTCACACATTTTTATTCTGAAATACAGATATAATGAAAATAAACCTTGGGCTGGACAAGCCGTCAGACCTCATGATTGCAAATGACCTCTTCTGGTGTTATTTAAAATAGAAATGGCATTATGCACTGCCTAATGAATTTATTCTTGACTTTGATTTCCAATAATGTCAGGCAATTAGAAGGAAATGCTGTATTTCCCCCAGTTCCCCATACTAATGTTTACATTGTAATGAACCTGGTGCCATCAGCTACTATTTCTTCAAAAAGACATCAATTACTTTCTTAATCCATCCTAGATTAGGTTTTGGGATTTAATCTTGACATCTCAGTGGCCTTGTCAAGAACAGAACTATAATTTCATCAACTGTACAGATCACAGTTGTTAATATGTTCACAGACTGCTTGCAAAATGATAGTTTTATCTTGCTTGGATGAAATAACATCTTGTTGGCAGAGACAAGAGCCAGAACAAATCCAGACTTAACTATGACAGCCCAATGGAATAACAGGCAGTTGTTTGCCCAAGGCCAATGAAAAAAGATGGTTAAATGTTACAGCGGACATCAATCAGAAGCAGACTGTATCAAACCTGAATTTTTAGGGTTCCTACCAAGCTCAGTTGTAGGCCAACAGAGAAGTCCTTCCAGAGATCCTACCAACAAAGAATCTTAATCAAGAGTAGATCTTTCTTAATGAGGAATCCTCATTTTACTCCTTAAATTAGCATCTTTAATACAACTACATATTTTATAATTCAGTTCCATAGAATCAGTCTAGGTAGGTCCCTTCTTTCCTCTCCAAAGGTCCAGGTTCACTTCCAAATAGGAACCTTCCAATAGATATATTAGAACATGGTTGATTAACTTTTATGAATAGAATCTCATTCTGGTCAAACCACATCCACAAGGAGGCAAGTTTGATTATGTCATCAAACTGACTTAGGACTAAGCATTATTTCTTTCAAGTTTGTCTTTGGGCTAGGGTGGACTTCAAGACTTCTGTTTTGAATGTGTGTGTTGTTTGGAACATACATTGTAAATCTTGGCAGGTGACTGAAAGCAGTTGGAAGGACGTTTTCAGAGTTCAGGGTGAGTGACATGGGTGATTTGCATGAATCCATTCAGAAGATCATGGATAGCTGAAAGAATGATTGTGGGAAATGGATAGGTCAGGACCAATGACAAACACTGCCCATGTTTAAGTCCTGGAGAAGTTGATATTCAACTCTGAGATCAACAGTGATCTCAACAATGGAAACTGGTTGCGATGGAAAAGAGCATGGAGTGGGGAGGTTGTCAAATGCTTTCTGGATCTTAAAAAACTTCTCTGCAAGACACATAGCTTGGGATTGCTCAGCTTTCTAATGTGGTTATTTACCATTGCTATTCTATGACGTTTGGAACTCTTCTAGTCTAGGATGATGGTAAATTGAAACAAGCTGTGCACCATCTGTGCTTCACATCACTAAACTGGTGGCAAAAACAGATTATCAACCTGCTATTTCAAAATGGTTTTATGCTCTGGAACACTTGGTTGCTGAAGTATCGGCTAATGATAAAAAGATAGCCAACTGATAGCTGGAGATCCCTCTGCTGATTTGGGAACAGCTGAGGCACAATTGACTTGAAAGTGCTGCAATTAGGAAGGAGCTAAAATTGAGGGAACATTGCTAAAAACCAGCCTGATTCCTATTACATGGACAGTGTCTCTTGGAGACGTTCATCTCTTCCAAAAATTACATTTTGTTTTGGGTAGAGCAGACACCCCTAGTCAATTTTGGCAGAGTTTGAAAAGTCTAAGCAGGGCCGATTTGGTTAGAACTTGGAAAGGGGACCATCAGGAAATTGTAGGGCTGTGGACTGAGAAGTTGAATTAGAAAGTGTGATGCAAAGGGAGAGGCAGACGCAGATGGCTGTTTTGCGGTTTTATTATCGCTCATCAGTGTGCCTTAGCCTCAACCCCTGGCCTTTTGCAATCACAACTAGTATTGCTGACCACTCGGCCACAAGGGATGCCCTTCGCATCGCTGTAGTGAGGAGTATACAAATCATGGGCGAATCACTCACTTTGCATTGTGGAATAACCCGCAAATTGTGGTAATAATTGCAAAACAGCCGTCTGCATCTGCCTCCCCCTTTGCATCGTACTTTCTAACTTATTGCCCTTGTGGCCAGTAAAAACCCCATCTGACTGGGCCAGCAGAGCCAGCTGGCTGGCGGACGCAATGGAATTGCGCTTCAGATTCCCACAATGCAAGTGAGCGATTCATCCATGATTTGAGAAGGTGAAACTACATCTCAGAAGAAGCACTGATAAATCACTTCCAGCAAAGACTACATGGACTATCTGTGAAGTCACCAGGATTTGAAACTTGTTTTAAAAGAGAGGTGAGATGGTTGTAGTGTTGTATTAACCAATGTGGCAACTGTAGAACTGAGTGCTATATGATGATGGTGATTTTGATGTATGTATCTTTCTATTGTGCAGGTCTTTCTCTAACCTGCGAGTTACCCCCTGGCAAATATAGTTTATAAGCAACAGTGGCTCGTGATCCCAGAAGATGTTTCTGGTCTCATCGACCCGAAAGATATGTGGATCATATTGGATCATATGGAGGAAGAAGAAGAATACTAAATGCCATAAGAAAAAAGATAGAATCAAAGAAATCAACAGATAATTTATTTGTAATAACTTGAGTAAACCTCCAGAAGTACCCAGGCAAATGATGTCAGGATTTTCAATTGAAAATATTCATGTACATACCAACATTGTTTTACAGTGAGGGAATAAAAGGATTCCTAAACAACAAAATTGAAGGCTATAATATACATGTTTACAAAAATTAAGAAAGGGCTCTCTGGTTTTGACTGTGGTAATATCAACCACCTCTTTAATAATAAGTTATCCCAAATGTTTATTTGCGTATTGCGTACAAAATGTGTGCTGTGCTGAAGCTTGAAAACCAGACCGTCTTGAAGATTCAGTATATGGCTTGTTTCTTGGATTATAGCTAAAAATGGGTACCAATTAAACCAGGTCACCGCTCGGCTGAGACCAGCTTTATTTACACCAGGAGTTAATCAGCGTGGTGCTTTCCATAATGTTTGGACTACGTATCACACTTGAATAATTGGACATTGTGGGAATTTGATCCCATGCATCTGTAGATCTATCAGACTGGAAATTGCAGGTAGGCTGTAGAGGCCAAGCTATTTAGGGTCTTGCCCTGGATAATTTTTGTCAAGCTTTTGAGTGAAAATGAGGGATACTGAAACTAAAAGCTTCTGCACACAATGCTACTATTCTGCTCCTAGGCTATCCAACTCACAGCAGTCTTTCTGCACTTAAAACATCTCTTTCCTTGGGGTGCATTTTCTAATCAGAACACCCTGTAACCACTCACGCTCTTCTTGGCTGCTGAGTAACATTGCTTGTTGGTCTATTTCCAATAAAATCATTATGATTTTTCCCCAAATAGCTATGAGCCTTTGGAAGCTTGGCAGAGCCTTTAAAGCTTTTATGCTGATCAAGATTAAAAGATCCATACTGCAGATAAAGAAACTTAGCTAAAATGTGGTCACTATGCTCTGGAAAATCTAACTTCTTCCCTTTTTTTTTTGTAATTTGCCATGACAAAAGAACATCAAACCTACTTTTTTGGAAAGACAAATTGGAAACGATTTAAATAATGTATCCAGACACTGCATTTCTTTCAGACATTAAAAGTTTTTTTTTCCTGAAAAGGATATCCATGGGCAATCTGGAATAGCAGTTGTCTGATTTCCTTAGGATGGAATCAGTTATGTATCAATTTTAAGGTTACAGGTAGTCCTTGACTTATGACTGATTGCTTACTTATGACCCAGATTGGAAGTTTGGATGGCCAGCTTCCCACTCCAAGTCACCTGATTGCATTTTGGGCACTCAGCAACTGGCCTACTTTTACAACTGTCTGCAGCATCTCAAGGCCACATAATTGTGATTTATGACTTTTTTTGGCCAGGAGCTGATATATGCGGACAATGGATTTGCTTAACAACTGTGGCGTTTGCTGAACTGTAATGATTCACATAATGATTGATCACAAAAGTGATTTGTGATCACACAATGACCCACAAACATGACTTATGACATAATTGTGAGCTCAATTATGGTCCCAAGTCAAGAATTATCTATGTATGTCCCATGGGCCAAGACATTAAATACAATCAAAATCAAAAGGGAATGGGTTTTTTATCAATAACCAGATTCATGGCTCAAAGGAATATCTCTTTCCAGAGTCAAGTGAAAATTTCTGAAAAAGTTTCATGGTAAGAGGTTTGTGCCCATTTGCAAGGCGTACAAACTGAGCTATCACAAGAGTTGTCCAATCTATGTTCACATGGATCTCGAATCCAGAAAATGTGCAGCCTCTGCTTAAGCATAACTCTTGTAGTTCAATTCTGATTTCTAACAGGAGGTTACTACTCAGTAGCCCTGCTTATGCCAAAATCTCCTCCTGTAGATTTTTATCATGTGATGTCAGCATTACAGGAAGCTTGGTGGGGGTGACTTCAGTTCAAGTCTAAATCATAAAAGCCATGTCAGGAGTGGTAGGATTTATATCATTTCACCACTGTTGCTAGGCAAGCAGTCAAAGTCTGACTCATTGATAGCTTACCTTGGTCTTCTCTTGTTCATATCCTGGATTTCTTAGCACCTCTTCAGAAGCCAGAAACAGTTCTTAGACACACGCAGTGTTAAAGGAAGGAATTGTTGCTAACAAATTTGTTGGATTTGTTGCTGTCCTAACAGGAAGGCAGCAGGCAATAGCAGAGTAAAAGGCAAAAGCAGGAAAGCAGGACTTACTTGCAGACAAGAACTTGGCTGGAAGAAGACAAAATCCAAATTAAATAGTCCAAGGTCAAGCTGAAGATTTATGATGCCAAATCAAGTCAAGACAAAATCTTAGTCAGTTAACAAACTGGGATCATAAGCAACTGGATTCCCCACATGATGAGAAGCCAGTTGTTCCAAGCTGCTTCTAGCAAGTGAAAACTGTTCATGTGAGATTTAAATTCCCTCCCTGCTAAACCTTCACAGGTGTTGCCAAGCTCTCCTTAAGCTTTGGCTGGTCAGTTCAGCATCTTGCCACTTGCTCATCAGTTGCACACTTCAATGAGGTGTGGAGATCCCAGGAGGAATGGCTGGAGGTGAGCACTAAGTGAATGCCTGAAGTGGCTTCCGTTGTAGCCGTATCTGACTCCGATGATATGATATTTCTCCTGAAGACAACTGCTCAGCTGGCAGAGTGACAGTAGGTCTTCTTGATGAGGGAGGAGATAAGTAAAGGAGAAATAGGAGCATGTGGTCCAGCCATGCCTCTTCCATCATTGACTTCCTAATGTTGGTCGGGAGATCCAAACAGAAAATATAATTACATTCAAATGATAACAGTTAAAATCCTCTACTTTGATTATGTGCCACAAGTCATTTTTGATTCCAAATATTTTTTCTCCAGCACAATGTATCTCTATTCTTTCAAGTCTCCCAACGGTGCACTCATTGCTACCGTAACTGAATCCATCCACCTAGTTGCTAGCGATCCTCTTCTGCACTTTCCTCTTCCAGCATTAGAGCCTTTTCCAGAAAGCTGGGTCTTAGCATAATGTATCCAAAGTAGGAAAATTTGAGCCTGGTCATTTGTGCCTTGAGGGTAAACTCTGTCTTGATTTGTTCAATAAACCATGGTTTGTTTGTTTTTTGGCTATCCACTATATTCTCAGGAATCTTCACCACCACCAAAGTTCAAACGTGTCAATGTTCTTTTTAACCAGCTTCTTCAAAATCCAATGTTCACTTCCACAGAGCATCACAGGGAATACCATGGCCTGCAAAATTCTCCTGTTTGTAAGTACAGACACGTCACACCATTTGAATGTCTTTCCCAAGGCCTTTAAGGTTGCTGTACCAAGTTATAGTTTGCAGCATATCTGTCAGGCACAGACAACCAGGCTCAGGTGGTGCGGTTCAAGCCAACAGATTTATTGTCCAACAAGGTTATAAGAATTTGCCCAACTGCCATGTTCAACTGGCACATCTGTACTGCTAAGATAAGATTCAACAGTCCTCAGGAGGGGTTGGGTTTCTGACACTTGAGGATGTGTAGAGATTTAAGACTGATTCCCTGCTTCGTCCCTGGATCCTTACTGAGTTCCTGAGCTATCTAGGCTAGTCTTCAAGCCCCTCTTCAAAGCTTATATCAAACTCACATTGGAAAAACCAGTTTTACTCTGATAAAGGTATGTGCAAATGGGTGTAAATGCAATTAACTTTCCTACACATACTAAAATGGCAGCTGCCCAGAGTTCAAATAATTCAGTTCCATTGTTTCCTACCTTCAAAAAACAACTTTAAAAAAAAAAATCCATATGTTTGAATTTGCAACTTCCTCTAACATAAAACATTTTATATACAATCCCTTAATGTATCTGCCAATATAAATTCTGCCAATATAAATTCACTGCCAATATAAATTCACTGGAAAGATATCTTTTTTTAAATTCAGTTTCCCTAATGTGTCATATTTTGTTTTGTAATGTTTTTAGTATAGGGGATGTTTTAATGTAAATCTCTTTTTGAACACAACTATCCCATTTTCAGTGCAACGTCATTCTTTTTTCAAACACATCCCTTGTGCGTTTTTTTTCTCTGTATCTCTTTGCAGGATGTAGTATGGGATGTGTCGGGGAGGCCGAGGAAGAGAAATAAAGTCAGCTGCACTCCATTCTTTAGAAGCTGTTTTATTAAACAATTTTGCTTGAGGCACCAGCAAAGCGAGGCACTTCTTGGATGTGCTGCACAGGTTTATTTTTATGCAGTCTCTCCCCCTCTTCCTCTGTCCCTGTGTGTGCAAAGAAACAAAATGGAAACGACTGAAAAATGTTCAACGCTGTCATCTTTCTTGTGATCAAACACATTTCCACGACAATTTGTAATGGATTATTTTTACTAACTCGATTGTGTTACCCACACACATTATTCCAGAGTGCTAATAACAGACAGGCAATCCAAACTATTTAGAATAAGGAGTGTAAAGCACAGCCACAGTGGAGTGTATAAAACAAGTCAGCAAAATATAGACCAAACCCCAAAGAAACACAAGAGACAAATAATGGTATTTGATCTTTGGAAGTTCGTTCTCCCAGCATTTTCATTGGTATCTACTCCCCTGGTTTTTAAAGAAGAGCATGAAAACCTGGCTGTGCCATGTGCTGCCAGTGTGGCAGCATCAGTAAGACTTGGCGATGTCTATATTAAATGGCTATATGATTTATATTCACTAGTTGGCTGCAGTAATGCTTTGTTAAATATTTAATCATGGTTTTCGGAGAGTTGAATGTTGTCCATTTAACAGCTAAAATATATAAGATGTTGGCACTGAAGGTAAGGAATGAGTATGTTAAGGTTTGTGTGATTAAATGAGCCAGAAACTTTGGATATAACATCATGTTGGAACAGTGGGAACACGTGGGGTCCGATGGTGTAAAATTTACTCTGAATTATGGTCTAATTTCAGATTACAAAATGATGTACGGATGGCATTTAACTCCCAATTGACTCTCCAAAATATATATTGGAATGTCTAAGAAGTGTTGGAAATGTACACAGTCTCAAGGTCATATGTGGTGGACTTGTAAAGAAGCTAAAAAATATTGGTCAAGTATATCTGATGTGATGCAAAAGATTTTCAGATGCAATATACAAATGAAACCAGAAGCTTTTTATTTTTGAGGTATCATGGATAAGCATACTGAAAAAGAATACGGGGAGCAGTTTGTGTACATGGTATTTGCAACAAGACTGCTTTATGCCCAAAACTGGAAAGAGGAGAAAATTCCTACAAAGAGGATGATTAGCTTTTAAAACGTTCTGAACTGGCAATGATGACCAAACTGACAACCCTCCTGAGGGTCAACAATTTAAGGAAGTTTCTGGCTGTTTGGCCCCCCAGTGAGGCACCACCTTGCTGTGGTTGGGGGGTTTGTGTGCTCTGAAGAAGATGAGAGCTCTGCCAGAGG
>JANHZU010003368.1:71494-85191 GCA_032468055.1 Acrochordus granulatus
TCTGCCAGAAAAGTAGATTTCCTGAAAAATTTACAAAGACCAGCCATAATCAGCCCTGGGTGAGAGTGATCATCATCATCCAGCAAACCACTAAATCGTGATACAATGAGCAGAATTGAATAAAATGCCCAACTCTAGCAAAAGGAAGGTAAGGGCTTTTTTTGGGGGGGGTGTTACTCAGCTCTTTGTTCTGTAGTTTAATACGTAACCTTCATTCCTACACAATTAACCAGGTTAGTTAAAAACCTAGTGCGTGCATAATATACTATGGGATGGTTGATCTTATTTTGTTGTAAATGTATTAACACACATTACCCAATAAATAGAGAGCAAACTAGTTTCTGTCTTCTTGTTGGCTTCATGCAGTGTTACTATATATGAAATAATCATGTGCTGATTTTCACAGCTTATAATCACAAGGGTGACATTTAAATCAGGAATTCCTACTTAGTGCAGTTATGATGTCTTAAAAGGCCGACCCATCTACAGGTAGTGCTCAACTTACAGCCACAATTGGGACCTGAACTTCTGTTGCTAAGCAAGGCCATTGTTCTGTAGCTTGTGCCTGATTTTACAACATCTTTTGCCACAGTTGTTAAGTAAATCCCTGCAATTGTTAAGTGATTCACATGATTGTTAAGTAAATCTAGTTTTGAGTTTGCTGATTGGAAGCCACCTGGGGAAGATTGCAGATGGTGATCACATGACCCTGGGTCATTGCAACCGTCGTAAATACATGCCAATGGCCAAGTACCTGAATTTTGATCCTGTGCCTGTCGGGATGCTGTGACAGTTGTAAGTGTGAGGACTGGTCGTAAGTCACTTTTTCGGTGCCACTGTCATTTTGAACAGTCCCTAAACAAATGGTTGCCAGTTGAGGACCACCTTATTAAAAAAAATTTTCAGGATCAAAATGTACAAAAGTACAAAAGGAGTAATTTGGAGGAAAGAAAAAAATGCATCTGTGCATTCACAGAACGCAGAATGTATACAGGATATCTAAAACAATATGAAAGGGGAACCAAGGGAATATAGCAGGAATCCTGCTGGGAAAAGGTTATTGTGGGGCACCAGCCAACCTGTTGTGGGGGATCTCACAAGCTCTCCCAGTCCTCAGTACCAATTTACCCTGCAGCATGTCAGGTTCCTGCTCCTAAAACAAAAAAAAGAAGTCCAGTTGCCATGACTCAACCTCTAGACAATTTTAACTGTATGATGGAGAATCTTCATCGACACGTTCCCAAAACTGTGTTTTAAGCATGGCAGATGTCAATTGGGGTCAGAGAGTCCAGCAAATAGCAAGAAATCTCTACCCAGGGCACCGTTTTGATTTTGGGGATGCCCCCTGATGCGCTCCCCCCAGAATAAAAGCATCCTGGATGATGCTCCACCTCCCATCCTGCTTGCTGGTAGGTGTCCCAAATGCATCAAGTGCTTGGGCAGAATCCTATATGACTGGACCCCATTGCAGTTTATAGGATGGACAGAGTTACATGGTTTTCAATCTGCTTTGGAAGCTGCTAGCTCTCTGCAAAATCTTTTGAGAGACGCTGCAGGCATAAAGAGCAGAACAAGTAGGAAGTACCCCACTTTACAAGATAGTTCTGCCTGGGTAACATTGCATTATTTTCATCCTCACAGTACATGATTTTGTTGCAGGCTGCAACGAAACTCTCCAAGTTTCAAGAAGCAGAAAATCCTCAGGATCTCCCTCGTTCTGGCTTAATTCCATATTTTGGGGCATATTTCACCTTATGACCTCCCCATCTGACCCTCCTAAACGGTTATATTTCTCCAACTTGGCAACTTGTAGATGTGAAGACTTCGATGGAGTTGACGTCTCCGCATCTGCAAGTTGCCCAGCTGAGAAACGCTCTTCTAAAGCGATACAGAGCCTTTCAAAAAGCTTCTTCTGTGCCTTTAAAATTCCCCTCTCTTTTTCTAAGCAGAGCCTCAGTTCCTTCAAGACCATCCAAATCTATTTTTAGCAGCAGCACCAGGGTCCCTTTCCTTGAATGTCAGCGGTCCTTTCAATTACTACAAGCCAGGATTCCATCCCAAACTCTCTTCAGGTGCCTTCAACTCCAGCTGTTTTGTGTCTTCCTCCCTAGAAGGTAAGATCGAGCGCCCTTTTTGGTTCTGCTGCAATGACTTCCAACCTTTTGAATTAAATCAGTTCCCTTTCCCTTCTGTGGTTAGGAGAAGAAATGCACAAATGCATTCATTTCTCCCCCCTCCTCCGGTTGCTTTTCCTTCTACTAAACAAAAAATACAAAAATTGGAATTGCTCTCTGGAGGTTAATGGATGCAGTTGCAGAAAGTCAGCTGGATCCAGTTTTTAACCCCTCTGGGGTGGCTGGGAGTGAGAATTGTGGGGAAAGCACACATGCACACACACAGCCCGGGCAAGCCATAGAAATAAAGTATTTGGCCCTTGCTTATCCGGCTCTAGTCCGGTTTGGAGGATCTGGGGAACAGCGGGGCAGTTTTTCCATTGCTCAGAATATCGTCCCATAAAGAGAGGCTTTACCTTGCTTCCAGGATTCGATTGCAGGCAAGGTTGTTTAGATTTAAAAAGTCTAAAATCCAAACACAGGAGGAAATCCTGACATACTGTGTATACATGTCCTTTCAGAAGAGAAGATCTATGCACACACACACACATAAATATATATATACATTATATACATCTTACACACGCATACATACATATAAAATGGGGGCATGGATTGAGACATACACATATTACACTCACACCCCTGAAATGGGGGCATGGATCGAGACACACACACATACAGTATCTGTACACCTATTGCACACACACACCTGAAATGGGGACATGGGTCGAGTCATGCACACATATCTATACACCTATTTCACACACACACCTGAAATGGGGGCATGGGTCGAGTCATGCACACATATCTATACACCTATTGCACACATACACCTGAAATGGGGGCATGGGTCGAGTCACGCACACATATCTATACACCTATTGCACACACACACCTGAAATGGGCGCAGGGATCGAGATGTTATATCTCTGGATAATTATAGTATCTCCATCCATGCCCCATTTTGCGGAAAGGGACATTCAGGCATGGGCAGAGGACGGCTTGCTGATTGCCTTTGAATCATCTCCCACCTCCTTACCGGTATGTCCCAGTGTGGCTTACTTCTCAGCCACTTCCCGAGGGGTTGCGTTGTAAACCCATCAGGGGGCTAAACCTTTTAAGATGAGCTTTGTGTCGTCCAACAGCGAGTATAAACCATGTTTTTCACCTCAACCTATCTTCTGCTCTGCTGAGCTTGTTTAGATGGTTGGAGAGGCGGTAGATGTTTCGGGACTCAAAAGGAGAGTTGTGGCACTCGTGGGATACTTGGGAAACGGGCGAAAAACAGTAGCCAACTTTAGCTTTGTCTCTCTCGAAGAATGACAAACCCGTCTGAGCTGACATTTTTACCTGAAAGTGAGGCACCGCTTTCTGAGATGGAAGGATTGTGTACGATACAACATTTTTAAAGGAGTTGTATGATGGCATCTACATATCGGTGCCTATCCAGAGAGAGACGACTAGAGAATCTCTCTAAAATAAAATCTGAACGAGTGTGAATTGTGGTGACTTCGGGAATGCAACTACACAAAGCTTTTTGGAAACGTTATCGAAGTGGCTTGCCATTACAGATAGTTCTTGACTTACAACCGCAAATGGGGCTGGAACTTAATCGCTAAGTGATACGATCTTTAAGTGAGTCCGTATGTGACCGCACCTGATTTTCTTTTGCTGTGGTTGTTAAGCGAATCCAGCTTCCTCCATTGACATTACTTGTTAGAAAGCAGCAGGGAAGATCGCAAATGGTGATCATGTGTGCGGGACACTGCAACAGTCATAAATACATGCTGGTTGCCAAATGCCTGAATTGAGATGACATGACTGTGGGGACTATGATGGTCATAGGGGCAAGGATCAGTCATAAGTCACTTTTTTCAGTGTCTTAACTTCAAAGTCGCTAAATAGATGGTCATAAGTCAAGGACTACCTGTATTTTCTTGTAGAATATTTGTTTCTTTTCTGTCTACAGCTCAGAGAATTCATCCACATGCTAACCAGCTCCAGTCAGCTCAGCTTTTTGAGATCATCCAAGATGAGTTAGATGTTGTGTACAATATATTCAGGAAGCTGTTTAAAAGCTACTCATACAGTATACCCTTTGGTGAAAAGCTTAATTTTTTGTGGGTTTTTTTTGCTTTTAAGAGAGGATTTTTTTCTGAGCCATGTCATAGTTCTTTCAAAGGGAATAGAGAACCTCATGAATGGAAAATGATATTGCATTGCTTACATATAAGGGAACCAAGAGGTATGTGTGAAGACGTCCTGTCCTTCCTTGTACAAACCAGCCTGATTAGCAACCTTCCTGGCTACCTATGCTCCATTGAATCCTAAAAGAAGATAATCCCAAGGGAATTGATTCCAGGGAGCTCTTTGAATCATGTTCCTACTGTCACTGCTCAAGGTGATTTTTGACCTTATCAGAGAACAACTCCTTCCCTAGAGAATTTCAGAAGAATCATCTATCCAATTTCTCTGCCCAGAGATTTTGTGGAGAAGGTCATGTGTGCCCAGCTGCACTTAACCAATCTAGGCTAATCTCAGAAAACCAGAAGAATCAATCCTGGTTCATACCTGGATGGGAGACCACCAGGAAATTCCATGAACTGGGAAGCTGAATTCCGAAAATTCAGTTACAAAGACTGGAGCTTGTCTTGGAAGCCCCTATATCAACTTATAAGGTCCTCATTTGACCCCTACCTGCAATATATATATATATATATACTGTATATATATATACTGTATATATATAATATCTATCTCATATATATATATGTATATATCTCATATATATATATATAAATATATCATATATGGCTAGCATGACTATACACCAAGGCGCATGGAACGCTGTTATCTTTCATTTTTTACTTGTTTTTGAACTGCTAGGGTGGCAGATAGATAAATCAATAAAGAGATAAATAGGAAAAGAAAGAGATAAGTAAAATTTCCTTTAAGTTGAGCTCAGCTTCTGATGATCATGTAATCTGGGAGCTGAAGTGCACACCTCTTCAAGTTGTCAAGGTTGAGAAACATCGCTCTAAATTCTGTTCCCCCTTCCCATGTCTTCTAATGATTCTTCTCTCTTACATTTGCTTCTTTCCCACTCACAAAATAAGATTGAAATTATTCAGTTCTCCCTCCCAATAACCTGGAAGCATAATTTAATGTACCACCCTTCAGGTTTTTAGGCAGGATCAGAAACTAGGTCTAGTCTCTAAACTTGAAAAAGGCCGTTCGTATTTGAGTTAGATGCTAATCATATATGGGATTTAGGCTTTGAGGGGCAGTGATGAATCACAAAAACAGTATAAATGAGCCAACCTGGAGAGCCTCCAAACATTTGGACTTCAGTTCTCAGAAGTCTCAGCAATACCCACACTGGCTGGAATTCTGAGAGGTAAAATTGAGACTTGTGATGGGAATCCAAGCTGAAAGAAGTTTGCCTAACTATTTTTTTGCTAATGGTATATTATCAAATCAGATTATCTTTATTACAATTTTTGACCAACCTTTACAAACAAAGAATGCAATTAAGAGGAAATGATTTAATACAGCAGTTTGTTATTGGGAAAGGGAAGAAACAGGACATTAAAACAGCATATCTGATTAAAAGTTTTGTGCAGATGTATTCATTCATTCATCCATTCATCAAATGTATATGCTGCCAAACTCAAAACAATTGTTGTAGAACAACAATATAAATCAAACAATGTATAACTTTGTAAAGTTATTTGGCGACCTGGTATGTGAGTGTAGGCTTAACATCTTTTAAAAAATAATAAACAAAATTTATCTGTGTGGCCTTTGAATTTGGAAATGATTGGGGAGATCATAGCATGCGTTGGGCATCATAAAAGGATACATATGAGGACACAGCAAAGATTTCTACCTCCCTGGATTCACAAGGGCAAAGTTTCCCATGAAATCTTCCTGCTAGGAGACCTGATAGAAGGGCATCAAAGCAGGCTCTGGAAAAGGTCCATCTAATATGTTCTTAGGGTTAAATTGTATAAATACCCCACAGTAAAAGGTTTGTGACTAACTAATATTTGGTACTAGAATTTGGGGGCACTGATGATATCATGTTGGCAACCAGTTATCACATCTAAGCAATCTGGCTTTTCATATAATGACAGAGGTGGCAGAAAGCCAATAAGACCATCAAATCTATTCTTCTGTCCAGTGCAGAAATCCAAATGGCAATCCAACTTCTGCTTGGATCCATATAGAGAAGGACAGATCGGTGCCTATCTCAGCCATTGGCTCCACTTTTGAACCGGTCATTCGTTTAATATTCTCCTCAGTGAGTAATTAGATAGGCCTATAATCACAAGAATGTACATTGTGTTGTGTAATAAAATAGGACCTTATATTTATTTTATTTATCCATGCTGGCCAACAATTCTGCACAATCAAATGTTTGCATTCTGGGTGAAGATTTCCTTTTTTCAGTCTCACATTCTTTCTCTGTCTATCAAGGCACCCATAGCTCAAGAGGGGAACAAGGGTTTTTCCATGTAGAAAAGTCCACTCAGTAGTTGAAGATATGAAATATCTAGCCTTTATTTGTAATGGTATGTGGGAATGACCTTGGGGAACATGGAAGAGCCACAGTAATGTGGGTGTAGCAAATGTCTTAAAAGAGACCTTCCCTAGTTTCTTGGATGGTAAAGACAAGCAGGGAGAGATGCACTTTCAGACTTGCAAGATTATGTTAACTTATAATAAAGTTAGAGTTCGTACTTCTGGCTGTGCTTCTTATCTCAACTACCTTGCAAGGCTGACATTATGCTTCAAAACCCTCTCCAAGCTAGAAACCAGAAGAAGTACTGGGCTAAAAGAATAAAATCACTGGACTTAGTCACTTAATTTTCTTAGGAGGATCCATAGCACATAAAAATTCAGCTTGGCTTCCCATGTGAATTTTGGCTAGTTGGATCTAATAACAACAAGGAATCTTTCTCACATTTGGCAAGGCAGGAAATGTCCTTATCCAGAGATGTCTGGGTAGATATAGGATTTGACTTGGTCTTCCTTTTACAGGCCTTTAAACAAAAGCTGCCATATCAGTTTGAAAAATCTGTCCAGTCTGATAAATTACCTGATATCTCCTCTTTGCAAGCATTTGTGTGAAACGTGACATATCACGAGAATCCATGCATACCATGAGAATATGTATGGATTCTAATGACATGTCACATGTTTTACACAAAGCCATCTGCATGCTTCTGATACTGTCATCTTTTCATGAGAGCCCATTTGCAAAAACACAGGAGAAAGCAAGGGCACCATAATGGTTGGACGAAGTGATGTTGGCCTAGGATTTGCAATCTAAGAAGACCTTTCAAACAACCTAAAGAAAGAAATCAGCAGGCTGGTATCTAGTCAACCAAAGCTACAACTGCCATTCTACTGGAGTTACTATCCATGTAGTATAGTATTACAAATCCTAGAAAACATTGCAGTAGACAGTAAGAGAAAGACCTTAGTAGAGATTCAGAGAAATGTGTATGACATAATTCCCATCTAGAGCTAGGTCTAAAATTATGCATAATAAAGAATTTAAGTTACAGCTTATTTTGGGCTTATTACAATATATTCCAAAGAAACTTCTAAGTACACAATTAGTAATGACAGTGCCCAATTTTACTTGCAAAATATCTTTGGTGGCATCTAATTTAGCAAATATCCAAATACCTCGCATAGCAATGCAAAGTTATCATCTGTTGCTTGTGTAGGATAGAATAGTTGCACCGTACCCTTATTTACTATTCTCAGAACAATACAAAGAGAGATTGAATTAGCATCTTTTTTGGAACAGCCAACACAATGGTTATTCAAGCTGTACTTTCATGTACCTCTTTATAAAACTGTTCTCCAACACTTTGTCTAATTTAGAATTCACAGCTTCTTACATGCCATATGGTATACATCTCAGGTTTGCCTGCAACAGGTGTGATGATTATCTATAGGGTCCTTTAAATATGAAGTTCCCCCACTTGATCCAGCTGACTCTGAGAATGAGCACCAATATTCAGATGTAGTTCAGAAACAGCCCTCACTAGGAATGTGGATGTGGCAATTGTCTCAGAAGAAATCTCTCCCTAGTTTCTTGGCTTTTATGTACTTTCAAACTTGCAAGATTTGTTAATGTAACTTTAAAATCAAGTAGAATTGGTTCATCTGGGTGTGCTTTCTGCCTGGCTGAGAGGTATGCTGAGATATATAGGAGAACTAGGATGGACACACCACCATCATCTTGAACCCTCAGAAGTCATTCACAAGTATGGCCATGCTTTCTCAATGCTGTAACCCAGCCCAAACCCTGACTAAACACAGCTACTGTAACATGCCTGCCCAGTTCAATCAGTCTTCGCCCCATCCTCAGTACCAGTCTCAAGATAGAGAAAAGAGTTTCCTCATTCTCTAACTTCTCCCTCTGCTGAATTATAGCATTTCTTAGCTCCTATGAGACACTAACCATTAGTTAAGCCAACATATCTGATCTCTAATCCATTTCTGAAGAATATAGAGAGGAAAGGTAGATTTTTTTGCCAAGTAGTAGCTCCAAATTTCCTTTTATAATGGATATAAAAACATCAATCATATTCTTGTTCCAAGAATAATTGTAAAGTAAATTGCACAGGGAAGTAACCCAAATACACAGGGTGACCACAGGCATAAACACACAGAGACTCACAGTCTTGTAAATAATGCAAAATAAACTGCTGCAAGTAACATTCTCCACATTCCTAGTATCAATCAGTGTCCCTAATAGCTTTCTTTTAACACTCATGATTTCCTTTTCATTGATTGCTTAAATTATGTGCCACCACACTGGTGTCCACACTGAGTGATCACATTTTCCAGAATCATTTTTTTCATTTGAATTCCCAAATAAATTATTCACTTTCCATTGTATATATGTATTCACACTAATCTAGGTCATCATTTATAGCAAAATTGCAAAAAAATTGCAAAACTTTCTCAAAAAGGTAACTGGGCTTTTATGATTTGATGTAATAGGAAGATGTTTCATCTCCCATCCAGGAGACCTTATCAACAGAAAGGAGAGAGATGACAAATATATATATGTTTCTCACTTGGCAGGAAACAGGACACGCACCAGAAAAAATTTCTCAGGCTAACAGAGTAACAAGGCTAAGCAATCAATATTTAGAGACTAACTTTATCCTTTAAGGTCAGCAAAATATGCATCAGAAAGGCTGGAAGGTGTTTGGGAAGATGAGACAAAGATGTGCATTGTAAACAGGAGATAATTGATGTCAAATTCCACTTCCTCTATGAAGGGGAGGATTTAATGTGTTTATATGAAGAGATTCAATGAATTCTTCTCAATATCCAGTTAACTTCCTTGTCCAAGATCTGGAATTTGCAGCCATCAAAGAAATGGCCCTGGTCTTTAAGATACAAATGGACTGCAGAAGACTCTGATCTTTTATTTACATTGTTCTGACCACTTGTACAAAATAGCTTCTTACTTGCTGGTTAGGAGATGCACTCTGGCTTTCTTGAAACAATCTTGAACTAAAAATGCCATATGGTGGAGTCTTAGGTGCTTTCTGAGCTTAATTGTTTTTCTGCAGATGTTTCGTAATCAAACTAGGTAACATCATCAGTGCTAGAGAGGAATGAAGTTTGCTCTCTTTATATACTGGTGGGTTTTTGTCAGTGTGGGGAGCATTCTTGGTGGTTCCTTGATTAGGCTGTGTTAAGTTTGAGTTTGTTTGTCTGAGATGCTAGGTCCTTGATTGGAGTATGGTTCACCTCTTGATTGTTGGTCTGGTAGTAAACATTGCCCAAAAATGCCATATACTGTATTTTGGGCAATATGAACTGGAAGTCTTCCCTGGAATGGTGCAATAATTACAATGCTAACCAGAAATTGCTGCCTGCAACTGATTTGAATCAGTCCCCAGACACCTTTTGACCCTATTTTGTTGGTCTTTTCCCCACCTTTTGCTAATTAATGTAATTGATGCAACTCCCTGCTGCCCTTAAGTGATTTTCTTCTTGAACGCTTTCATACAATCTAGCCACAATTATTGTCAGACCCAAAACCAAGTACAACATGTCGTGATTTTTCCAAGCACTTAATTGTTTTCACATCTATAGGCAAAACCTTTCCAGACTGAGCACTCCACTATCTGTTTCTACAATATACTCTGAGAATATTAGGGAGAGGCTGACTTCACCCTCTTTCTCTCATATACAAGAGCCAGACCGATTTGCCTTTTATTTCTCTGTAATGCATCCCCTCCCTCACCCCACTAAGTTGCTGGCCTTCTGGTCAACAAGCCCATCATCTTAACCACTTGGCCACCATGCCCTTAAGTGACTTAAATGAGGGAATAAATGGGATGCTCATAACATTTGCTGGTGACACAAAGCTAATATCCCAAATAAAGGGTTAGAGTTAGAGTTCAAAATGATTTTAGATACATGAACATTGGACCATAACCAACAAAATTTTGTTCAGTGCACATAGGAAGGAAAAACTAGATGCATAGGTATGATAGCTGGCACCTGGCTGAACAGTAATTCTTGGAAAAAGGATCTGGAAGTCTCTGTAAACTACCACAACTGCCAAAAGAGCTAATGCAGTTTTGGGCTGCATCAGTAAAGATATAGAGTCAAGATCATAGGGGATGATAATATCATGCTATACTGCACTAGTCAGACCACATCTAGAGTACTGTGTCCAGTTCTGATTTCCACAGTACAAAATTGGAACTGGAAAGAATTCAGAGAAGAGTGACCAAAACTGGTGAGGACTTGGAGGCGATACCTATGTTTGAAAACAACTGGGTATGTCTAGCCCAAATGAGAGAAGACTGAGGACAGATATGATTAGAATACTTGAGCAGATGTCAACAAGAAGAGAGAATGGATTTTTTCTCCAGAGCAACTGAAGATAAGGCAAGACCAGTGAGTGGAAGCTTTATAGAAGGAGATCCAAACTTGAAATCAGGAGGAATTTTCAGACTCTGATCACTTAAGCAGTGGAATAGTCTGCCTCCTAAAGTCATGGACGCTCTATCATTGGAGGGTTAGAAAAGAAGACTGGGCAACCATTTATCTGGGATAATCCGATGATTCCTGCATTGGGCAGGGGTTGGACGAAAAGAGAAGAAACAATAGGTGGGAGCTGGTCAGAGGGAGATCCAGCCTGGCAATAAGAAGGAATTTCCTGACAGTAAGAACAGTTAATCAGTGGAACAGTATGTCTCCCAGAAAACTATATCGTTAGAAGTTTTCAAGAAAAGATTGGACAACCAGTTTTCTGGGATGGTATAAGGACTCTGGCTTGGGCAGGGAGTTGGATTAGAAGTCCCTTCCAGCCGTATGATTCTGTGAGTTCATGCCTTTAGATGATGCTGCTTTGTAGGTTTTTCTCTGGACTTCATAGAGAACCCACCTTTCAGTTCATTCATGTGATCCTCATCTAGTCTGTATCTCAGCTGCTTTTAGGCTGACTCATCTTAAATCATCCAAAACTCTATTGTAGGATGGTACAGAACTGTTGAAATGAAAAATCCTTAAAAGGAGTATATATGACTGGTGCAGTTATGTGTGCATTGAAATCCTGAAAAAAAGCAGAGATGATGAGATTTTGCTTTTTTTCAATTCTTGGCAACTTCTTGGCAACATGCTGGCTGTGGAATTTTGAGAGTTGAAGTCCACCCATCCTAAAGTTGCCCAGTTTGAACATATTGAAGTAGCCCAGTTGTTTTTGGGTTATTGCTAACCAATATGAAGAAGCGTACATACATTAGCACTATGGCATGCTTTGAATTTGGATCTAGGGTTAGCTGTTGTTAGCAGATGTCCTGTTGAAGGCAAAAGATCTTGGGAAAGTCATATCACATTGCTTTCAGTGGGTATATGCTAAGTCTGATGAAAGACAGATCCAGGCCAGAGAGGGAAACCTGGATAAATTATATAAATAAACACACCGAGGAGCCTGCATTTGTTGGCAACAGGCCATGTGGACATTGCGATACCCATGTGTCAGTAATGTAATTAAATGTCCTTCTGAAAAGAAGCAACATTAATCGGTTGAATGCATGTTCAACAAAATTAAGGAGAAATGTAGCAAAATATGTGGAAAATTGAAGGCAAGAAAGGGGGAGACCATCTTGATGCTTGGTCCCCATGCATTACAACCTTCAATGGTGTTGAACTTTTGAATTCCTTTTACACAATTTAACCCAGATTGGAGTCTTACAGTCTAATTTGCATAGGAACGTTGTGGCTATTTGCATTGTCCTTTAATCAGGCTGTCAATGAAGCCACCCATTCTTGGGTAACTAGCCCCCATTAAACCTTCATGAAATAGATGTATTACAATCCACTTTTAAACAATGTCTCTGTGCCCCCACCTTAATACAGAAAATGGAGAGCCATAGTTAAATAAGAAAGTGCATGCTCTGCGTACGGAGGGAAGCCTACACTGTAACATTTTGTTTCAAGACACAAAATGTGTAGAGCCACAAAATTGTTTGGCTGCTATAAATGCATATAAGCTACGGAAGGATCATTAGCCAATCCACGCAACCAATAAGAAAAACACGGCACACCAAAAATTAGAGAATGCATACACAGATATGATGTATTTTAATCCTAATCTAGCACAATCCTGATTCAAGATAGTATTTAGATCTGGCACATCACAGTAAATTGATCTGAGGAGGCTCTTCTGTTCAGAAAGTCAAATTGATGCCTTGCATTGAAGTAGGCCAAGTTGACTTAGATGACTACAAGTAGTCCTCCGCTTACAACACTTAATGACCATTCAAAATTACAACCTGCCTGAAAAAAGGGGACATGACCCGGATCCTTGACCTCAGGTGACCAGTCCCCCTCCCATGGCCATGCACTTCAGGCACTCGGCAGCACAGCTGCATTTATGGCTGCTTGCAGCATCCTGCAGTCACGTGAGTGCATTTTACAAATGACTGCATGTTTCACTTAACAACTGCAGCGATCCACTGAAAAAACATAGCAAAAAAGGTTGTAAAATCAGATGTTTAACAACTGTTTTGCTTAGCGATGGAAATTCTGGTCCCAGTTGTCCTAAGTCAAAGTCTACCTGTACCAAATTACACAAGAGTGGTATTTCCTTTCCAGCAGATGTTTCTTTTTTTAAGTGCAGAGTGACAAAGAGGACATCAGAACAAATCACGCTGTCAAGATCAGAAATTTAGCAAAACCAAAACCCTTAGATTTTATCTGTAACAGCGTTTTCCAGTCTTAGCAGCTTTCAGATATGAGCCGTGCTGGATGGAGATTTCTAGAATTAGAAGTTTGCACATCTGGAAGTTGAGGTGTTAGCTTTGTGGCATGCAAATGCTCACATCCTCTAGCTGGCAGCAGCTCTTCAGGCTTTCCTTGGAATTTTTCCCATCTTACCTGAAGATGGAAGATTAACTCTAAACTTTCTCATAGCTTACAACTAGAAGAAGTATTCTAACTCTAAGCTGTGTTAACTTCTTTTGATAGGAGTAAGCAAAACTGTCTACAGGTAGTCCTTGACTTATGACCAGTCACTTAGCGACC
>JANHZU010003368.1:123829-137886 GCA_032468055.1 Acrochordus granulatus
TTAATCTACTAATATAAATCTACTAATTGCAGATTAATGTAAATATTAGGATTCCATCCATTTTTGCATTCATGATAATTCTTTGGGCAAAAGTTTATCAACCTATAGTTGGAAATTGTTTTTACAAAAAACTTCTTGAAATTTATTTTTATTTATTATTACATTTATTTGCTGCCCTACTTGCCGTAAGGGTCTCTAGGTGGCTTATAGTAAAAAGACCATAAAATGCATAATTATAGATGGATTTGTTAAAGACATTTGGAGATTGATGCAGAAATAGATTGAATGAACCTTATATTCAACATTGAGGATAGGGAACTGTTGATTGTGCAGTAATAATAATGTGAATGGAGGATGGCAGTTCTTAGTATTCCTGGACAGCCATATTACAAGTAGTCCTTGGTTAACAACCACTCACTCAGCAACCATTCTAAGTTATGACAGTGTTGAACAAATTTTACTTAGGCCAGTCTTTGAAATTCCAGCAGTCCCAGCACCCCTGTGGTGATATGATCATGATCTGGGCATTTGGCAACAGGCAGGGAAAATTGCAAGTCACTCAGGAAGACTCCTCCACCTTGCAACAGAACCCGAATCCCATTGCACTTGCATCATACATTGCTAGCTCCTTGTGCACTCACCACACTCTCCAGCAAGCTTTGCCATGCTTGCACCATGCTTTATAGGCCCTTTGAACACCCTGCAGCAGTCATCCCAATATCTGATACATTCACTCTATGCTGCACTGCCCCTTACATTCCTGGACCCAGCAGCAGCCACTTAGCTGTCCACCAGCCTGCTTGCAAGCCACTGGGGACTTTCAACTTCCTGCCTGCTTCTCCACTGACTATGCTTGTTGGAAGCTGCCAGGAAATTGCAATGAAATTTTCACTTAACAGCCCACAATCCTTGCTTAACAACGGCAGTGGAGAGTGTTGGGATTGCCATCACTAAGTGACCTAATCACTTGACAGTGTGCTTTATGGTTACATCACTTAGTGATAGAAATTCAAAAAATCACTTGACACTTAGTGATAGAAAGAAAGTCACAATTATTACTGTTAATAATTAGTCTGGAGTAGTCTGAAGAAAGAATTGTAATTTTTGTAAGTACCTAATGTGTAGTTATTTAAATATAACTCCAGGATCCTTATGGAAGGATAGCATTCAAACAATTGGGATAAACTTCAATTTGGTAACTTTAGTTGCTCGTACTAGACTTCTGTTATGTGCCTTCCTTAACTTTTGCAGATGTGCCTGCATACATGATACTAAGTCACTACCATCCCAAAGGGCCTTGTCGTTTACCAATCATTTGAAGAATAGTTTAATCCTGAAACATTCCCAATTCCCCAAACCAATTAGCTGATTAGACAGACACTTGGCCTTATTCATGGCAGAGTGTACAACTTTTTTATTCCTTGTTATGTGCTTTTTGTCAATCAGATACAATGTTCTTTCAAGTCTTAGAATGGAATTATTACTTTCCCTGCCATACTTCATCCTGAACTCATGCTCAGAAATAAATATTTTTTAAAAAATGCTGAATCCTAGGATAGTTTATAAATTTGGGTATTTGCTTTTTTTTCCTTTTTTCTACTTTTTTACTTCCTTGGCTCCCAACATTTACCTTTTTAGCCTAAGACTGATGTAAGCTTTGCTTGATCTCCAAGTTTATTCCTTTTGTTTGTTTTTTTAGAACTATATTTGCCATATTTAGCATTTAAACTAATTCAGTATGGTAGTAAAGATGCTGGCCTAGAAAGAAGAAAATTGTGAGTTCTGATTCAGGCATGAAAGCTGGGTGGGTGACATTCGCTCTGAGCCCAGCCAACCTCATGGGTTTATTGTTGTGGGGAACAGAGGCGGTAGGAATATTAGGCATGTTTGCCACCTTTTATTGACCAATTTTTTAAAGAAAAAATCAGGATAAAAATTTAATCATCATCAATATCTAATCTAGGCATGTATAACCTTGGGAACTTTAATATGTGAGAACATCCTGTAGCTGGCAGAGGATAATAGGAGTTGAAGTCCACACATCTTAAAGTTGGCAAGGTTGGATACCCTGATCTAAACCATCCTTCCAGTCCTGACGTAAATCTTGTTTCTTTCCTTTACCTTCCTTAATGTCATATTTTCTATTTGTGCTTCAAGAAGGACATGCTTGTGTATAAAACAAATGTATAATATAAGAGGGAATTGGATGAGAAAGGATACACCAAGACAATCATTGCTGGATGGGGCTGATGAGATGTTCAAAAAAAGAGAGATTAGAAGTGTATGTATAAAAAGAGATGGCAATGTGTACGGTCATGATGAACACAATGATGGTTTGCAAGAGTAGAAAGACATGAGTATAAGCAAATAGACCTGGAGTAGTCTAATTTGAGCCATGTTTCATATTAATTTATTAGGTTTAGTAATTTTTATTCCCTTCCTGTGTTATATTCATCCCAAAAGGAAGGGCATGATAGAGATATTTGCATGGAGAATATTTGGAATATTTGGCCTTATAATAGAAATTATTTTGCAGCTTTTGACCTTTTTGGACATAGGGAACCTCTGTTATGATATATAAAAAGAGATTCATATAAAGATGGCCTGAGATTCATCCATATGTTAAAATTTCATGAAGCCATTTTCAAATGCTATTATTGGCCAATGCAGCTTTGACATCCCTAGTGGCATCTAGCCCA
This sequence comes from Acrochordus granulatus, assembly GCA_032468055.1. Lineage (NCBI taxonomy): Eukaryota > Metazoa > Chordata > Lepidosauria > Squamata > Acrochordidae > Acrochordus > Acrochordus granulatus. The sequence goes on from JANHZU010003368.1 coordinate 126,529, forward strand.
AATTAACTTAAAATATTTTAAATTAAAAACAGTCAAAATCTTATACAATGGCATGCTTGTCTGAGTTGTCAGAAGCTATCAGGTGAGAATGCCCAATCCATCTTGAAGGTGAGAGGACTGACATCTCACAAGAGAATGGAGAATTTAAATTTTAAGATGAGAGGAGAAGTTACTTTAGAGTGTTTGGGGCAGAATCCAAAATGAGTAGGATTGTAGGTATGACTCCTCTATACATATTGGGGTGGAGGATAGAAGGACTTCATACATTTTTTCTTGCATCTTATATAAAGAACTAACAGATTTCTAGGTTGAAAGAAATACTGCTATAGACAGAAGACTGCAGGGTAAATTTTATCTTCATCACAGAAGTTTGGAATGAGAAATCAGGAATTCTGCATGTGATTCCAAAGCTGAAAATTTCCTATCCCTGCATTAAATGTTTCTTCAGCTATTTCAAAGCCACACACACGCACACAAAAGCATCTAGGCTGGAGGCCAGTGGTGGGCAGGGCTGAAGCCAGGAGGAGCAAGACCAGAGCCAAATTTAAGACAGATTATCCATTCTCTCTGGCTTCTTTTTAATTCTGACATCTCCCTCTCTCGCAGACTGTAGAAAAGGACAGATGGCTCTTCTCCGAGGTTTGAACTGATTTGTTGCACAGGGCTTTTGATATTAGGCCAACAGCTGCAGGAGAACTAACTCAAAAACTGCAAATTACCCATTCCATAGCTAGAGTCATATTTAAAATTCCCTTTCATAATGAAGAATGTGTAGCCTTATTTGTACATCACTTTCTCCCCTAGTATAGGGAAATTGCATGACATCTTTTCATTGTTCGGAGAGTTCCCTGCTTTATCTGTCAATTGGGTATCTCTCTCCTTGCATTTTAAAAAACGTTGGCTTATAATCTGAAGGATCTCCAGGGCCCATTTGTAACTCTCCATATGTTTATTATTGTCTTTGTATCTTAACTCTGGAGACTTCAGTGGAATTGATCTATTGATTTAAAACATTTATATAGCTGCCCATCTTGTACAAGACACATCCAAACAAGAAAACATTGATGTACAATTAAAAATATATGAATAAACCACAAGTATTAAAACCAAAACCAGACCATCATAGCTAAACGTTCACAATTTTCAGCTCGCAACAAGGTCATCTCATCTATCTTACCCTTTCCCAGTGCTTGGTGAAAAAACTAAATCTTAAGTGTTTTTCAGAAAGTTAAAAGGGTGGGGGTCTGCTGAAATCAGGGGGAAGGATAATCCGTAGGGCAGGGGCTGCTGTGGAAAAGACACACTTCCTAGCTCCCATAAAATGGTAATGTTTAAGGGAAGGGACTGGGATCATGCCCACCCTATCTAACCTGGTAGATGTCCTTAGGAAAAGGCAGTCCTACAAATAACCTGTTCCCATATCATATAGGATTTTAAAGATAATAACCAGCATCTTGAATTGCACCCAGAAGAAAACTGGAAACTAGTGGAGCTCACGCAAGAGAGATGCTCTATGGGTAAACCTAAGTAATTCATCACTGTCTATGCTGCCACATTCTGGACCAATTGTAACTTCTGGGTGGCCTTCAAAAGCAGCCCAATGGAGAGAGTGTGGCAATAATGGGAAGTGACCAAGGCATGAGTGGCTGTGCATGGGAGTCACTTGTCATTTTAGTTCTTGCAGAGCTAAGATCAAGAATGGCATGGAACAATTCAGCCAGAGTTCATTTTTTCATTTCTTTACACATAGCAGATAAAATCTTGCCAGACTAAACCCTTAATACTCTCAGCCTACAAATATACTCTGTGAGACTTTAGGGAGTAGCTTTTTTTACCCTCTTCCTCTGTCTCCTATCTAGCTCTGGACTATGCTGCCTCTTATTTCCCTCCCCTTTCTGGTATTCGCTCCCTCCTTCCTGGGAAATTGCCATTTCACTGTAGTCCATCACCCCAGCTCCCTCTATGTGGGCACCATCTCTCAAAGGTCCATAACTGTTCCATGAAGTTGGGCTGAAACTGTTGTGTTGAGATTGACTGGCTTCAAGTCATCCAGGAAACTCCATGGTCATATGGGAACTTAAATCTGAATTCTTCTGTTCAAATCCAACATTTCAACAACAATAGTACATAGTATCTATAATACTAAGGATTTGGCAACATCTAGGAGTTGGTCTACCAGCTAGGTACATTTCTATTGCTATGCAAGGCAGTTGTTAAGTGAGTTGCACCTGGTTTTATGACCATTTTACCATGGTTGTTCAGTGAATCACTTCAGTTGTTAAGTGAATCACATGGTTGTTAAACAAATCTGGTTTTCCCCATTAACTTTGCTTTCAGGAAAATGATGGAAAGAGTATGAATGGTGATCACATGGCCCCAGGATCATTGTAAATACATGTTGCCAATTTTGATTATGTGACAAAGGAGAAGCTTTGATGGTCATAAGTGCAAGGACCAATCATGAAGCACTTTTTTCAGTGTTGTTGTAACTGCAAATGGTTGTTAAATTAATGTTTGTGAGTCAAGGACTATTTATATTTGCAGGCAAGTGATAGAGTTGCACTCCACTCTTGCTATTGTTCTCCTGTGGGAGACCTTAAATCCTCAAGACGAATAGACCTTGATAGATGTCTCCTCCATTAAATCCCCAAAGTCATCCAAGTTGGTGGCCATCACCATGACTTATGTTAATGAATTCCACAGACAATTTGTCTACTATGTTCATGAAGGCAGAAGGATTTGATATAAAATCAAAAGAATAAAGTCTCATGTGTGTGAGTAATAGATCTAAAGAATTTTAGATAGTTCTCATTAGGGATCAAACATAGAAGTGTGCCCATTATTCTTAAACATGTCATCTTCCCCAAGGGATGTTTTCCTTCGGAGGAAAAAGGGAAAATTCCTCTTGATGCATTACATCAAAAAGTTGACTGGGATAGCAGCATATTGATTTGGTTCACCCATTTTGCTTAGTCATATTATTGTCTATTTAGCCTGTGTGTTCATGAACTCAGCTAATAAACCATAGTTAAGTAAACCATAGCTGTGTGTGATAGATAACACCAACCACTGAGTCAGACCATTAGTCTGTTTAACTGCGTATGGACCACTGTGACTGTCAGCCATATCCAGATTTTAAGCAGGAATTTTAACATATATTTACTGGAGAGCGAACCTGTCATCTTTTGTGTCAAAGCATTTGCTCAACCTGTGATTTGACTCCCATGTACAAAGTAGCTCGCTCCCAAATATTTCACAATTTATACTGAGATGCCAGCTTTACACCAGACTACTGTTTCTCAGTCGAGGAAATTTGAAAATGTGTGGACTTTATCTCCCAGAATTCCCTACCCAGCATGCTGGGAGTTGAAGTCTATGCATCTTTGAGCTGCCAAGTTGAGAAACACTGCACCAAACCATTGATCCATCCCCATGTCCTTTCCCCAAACACTCCCGGTAATTATGCCAGCTTTCAGATGGGATAACTGTATCCAAACATAACTGTAGATATTAGGAACTGAACATGAGACTTTCTTCATTCAAAACAGAGGCTTTATCACTGATGGTTAAAGATAGGATAAGCAACTTATAGCCCATAAACCATAAGCACCTTTCCAATCAAAATGCTCCTACTACCCCTGCTACTTCTAATGCAATCTCAAAACAGCGGAGCACCATTTGAACACCATTGGTAGAGACAAATTCACCATCTGTCAATTGCAAAAGGCAGCATTACTCAGAACAGCTTACATCTTATGACAATATCTTTAACAATATAAAAGAACAGCATCTGCTTATCCCAGGTCCTTGGGAAGGACTGGATAGGTGGACAGAAATGCCAAATTCAGTCTACACATCTGGCTGGCTGAGCGATGAACCATAATTGTAATACAGTATTTAAAAGTTTTGTCAAAATCTGACTTGGTTCCCAGGCTTGGGGTTAGGGTGCCTGAGTGATTTTATCTGTTGGTATTCTAGAGTTTTGTTCAGGCATTCTTGTTTCTTTTTTTAAATTTATATTCATTTATAGTGCCAAGAGTCTTTTCAGCATTGAGTGACCTCGAAACTTAACAATAAATTACACACATGGTACAAATAAAAATAAATAACAATTCAAAAATCCCATGCAATAACATTAGTTTGCAGTTTTATTACACAGACAAGTAATCAACAGTTAGCAACCAAATCAGACACAATAATGGCACACTTCTACAACAATACTTTACAATCAGATTGAGTGCCTAGAAGTCACTCCACTTCTAGTTCTGTGGACTGCCAGGATTAATAAGAGAAAGATCGGTTAACCAGGCATTGCACTGACCTTCCAGTCAAATGAAATAACTTAAAATCTTCTCTAAAGGCTATCACATTTTCAAAGAGACACGGGGAAGAAAGAGTTGATGTGAGAGTTGTGAGAATCTGAAGACCACAACTCTGGAGCAAAGAACAGAAGATCTTGCTCAGTGGAACATAAGGAGCATATAGTATTGAAGGGAAAATTATGGGCAGATAGAATTAGTCGCCTCTCAACATAATTTGAGCCAAGAAGGAACTTGTGGAGAAATGAGATCTGAAAATAGCTCAGAAGGTCTAGAACAACTTGAGTGAATTAAGACCGTGAGATGAAATGTGGAATTTTGAACACCTAGTAGACAATTGCAATAAGGTAAACATGAAACTGGATAAGCATAGCTAGCTCAAATAAGCATAGCGGGATCAGGCATTCTGGGAGTTGAAGTCTGCACATCTTAAAGTTGTCAAAGTTGGACGCCTGCTCTAGACCCCAGGAATGTTCACCAAATGAAAATGAGTTTTATAATAGGCTCAGTGATGTAGCACAAAGTCTTTTGATAATCAACCCCAACTCTGAGGCTGTAAATGGAGGAAACTGGGGTAATCTGGGAACACCATAGAAAAACAAAATTAAAGGATAATGGATCCAAAACTTTGATGATCACCATTTTGTGGTCAGATTGTCTCTGGCCGTTGTTGAAAATTAAATGAGATCTTTCTAAGCACAATTATCTCATACTGTCTTTAGCAAGATTTATTGAAAAGAATGTGAGGATTTACAAAAATTCCAGCAACTGAATATTTCCCATTTAGAACCAATATATCCCTCCACTATATTTGGAATATTTCCCATTTAGAACCAATATATCCCTCTTTACTAGGGTGGAGACTTTTTTGATTGATTCTCCAACAGCCTTCTTGTGATCTGGTGGGGAGGCAGGTTTTTTTCTTCTCAAAATAAGAAGCTTGTCCCTGGATGTTCACATAATGGTCTTATGAATCCTCATCAGTCAAGGAACCAGTTCTTACATGTGTATGCAAACTGAAACAATGCAAAGACATCAGAGATAAAATATTAATATGATGTTTTGGTTGATGTCAGCTTGTGGGATATAGGAATCACAAGATAAACTAATTCAGCTTTATTGTAAAGCTATATTGAAAGAAACTTGAAAATCTAAAAGTGCAATCCTCTATCCTTTACAGCTCAGTAAACTAAGGAGGGTCTATTCTGAGCTTCCTGCCCTGTCTACTATCTAGTTGTGGGATAAGCTTTCCTTATTTTATTATCCTCTTGGCAGCATCTTTTTACCCAGTGTCTCAAGGTTTCTCTCACATACCATTACAAGAATTCTCTCATGGATTTTTAAATAAGAAAAGAGGAAGCAGAGACACATATCAGTGACTTGATCACAAAAAGAATGCAAGCAGGGGTCCTTTAACAAAGAATGAGGAACAGCATGCTTACAAGAGTCTGGAAAATTGTGGATAAAAACAGCTCACTAAGTGAGTATGATAGAATACAAAAAGAGAAAGTAGAGTTGGATAGAGAGATAGGGATCAGCAGGGGATGTAGTTTAAGTAATAATAGTATTATAAGGAATATAAGGACAGCCCTCCATAATTTGTCAAAGTCTTGCTAAAGAGGAATAAATTAATATGCAGAGGAAGTAGAAGATAAAAAAGAGAGTGGAGCATTTTTCTTGGAAGGGGAGGGGGGGAAAGTATTTGCCAGTTGATTTGTAAAAGATTCTTCCAAACCCTTGGCTGAGAGAAAGAAGCCAAGTGACGGCATATTTCTTCATTCAGAAATAAAATGGTAAACTATATGAGAGGGCATATAGGTAATCCTTGATTTACAACCACAATTGGGACCAGAATTTCTGTTGCTAAGCAAGGTAGTTGTTAAGTGAGTTACACCCAGTTTTATGATCCTTTTGCCATAGTTGTTAAGTGAATAATTGTAATTCTTAAGTGAATCATACAGTTGTTAAGTGAATAGTACTATTAGGCTATTGTTTACTGTTTGATTGTACAATAAGCCTACCAAGGAATTACCAATTCAGGCATACAGTCAAACAGTAAACAACAGCCTTATCAAGGAACCACCAAGATTATTCCACAAACACCTGAATATAAACAGAGAGCAAACTCAACTCCTTTCCAGCACTAATGATGTTACCTAGTTGGGTAATGAAACATCTGCAAGAAAACAACCAAGCTCGAGAGCACCAAGAACTCACAATACAGAAACTGTTTACCATTTCCTTTTCCCATTTTTTTTTTAAACTTCCTAGATATAGGACACAGATGGCAGTCTAGGTGGAGGGGTGACTAGACGGATTAGTCTAGAGTTGCTCTGTACTCATAAAGTTTCAACCCCTCCTTAACTCCTTTAACAGTTAAGGCTGTTGAACCTTAACTGGTGTCAACAAGGGGCTGACCATTAGATGAGAAGATTCTTGTGTATAAGCTTTAGCAATAAGACCTTTAAAAGTGACCCTTAAAGAGCGAACCTGGTCTTTGACATTAGACTAGCTTCCACTAGTCCTCCTTTTTGAAGAACTGACCAAGTCTGACCTTGGCTATCTTTTTTGAATACTTCAAATTAGGACAACAGAGTAACTCGGCTGACATTAAACCTGCAGCAGGACTGACCAATCCTTGCTTTGCTTGCTTATTTATTTAATATTCCATTCAATAAGTTCCATTCAATTTATTCAATAAGCTTGCTTATTTATTTAATATTCCACTTTATTTTATAAACAACTCAAGGTGGTGAACATATCTCCTTCTCCTCCTATTTTCTCCACAACAACAACCCTGTGAGATGGTTGGGCTGAGAGTGAGTGACTGGCCCAAGGTCATCCAGCCAGCTTTCATGCCTAAAGGGGGACACAGTCTTCTGGTGATTGGCCCAAAGTCTCCCAGAGGGCTTTCATGACTAAAGCAGGACTAGAATTCCTAGTCTCCCAGTTTCTAGCCTGTTTTAACCACCAGACCACACAGGCTCTCATCTGCATTTTTTGTCTGCATATAGATTTTAATTGAAATGTCATTGGAAAAAAAATGTGCGCATTGCACTCCCATTTGACTTCAGCCTGCCTTGTTCTCAACCTATCTGCTCTCTACCTATCTTGTTGGCAACCAGGGTTCCTATTCCATACATCTGATGAAGTTGGCTCCAGCCCAAGGAAGTTCACACCATAACAGACCCATTTGTCTTGAAATTGTCATCTAAAGTGCTGTATTTATTATTTCAATATCAGTATCATCTATTCTTATTCAGATTTTGGAAAGTCAACTAAGATAAATGGAACTGAGCGACATCATGCTGTTATTATTATTATGTTACATCTTGGAGTTATTGTATTTCAGAGGTGGATCTTAAGATTATTCATATTATCATTGTCTCTCCATCTGTACCAACTTTTAGCTATTTTAATGTCACTACTTATATTGTCTTGATGTTTTTATTGATTTTTAAGCTGCCTAGAGTTGCCTCTGGGTGAGAGGGGTGGCATATAAGCAGAAGGAAGGAAGGAAGGAAGGACGGAAGGAAGGAAGGAAGGAAGGAAGGAAGGAAGGAAGGAAGGAAGGAAGGACGGAAGGAAGGAAGGAAGGAAGGACACCAATATCATACTCTTTGACTCTGTCAAACTCTATCAGTTTTCTTCTCTGGAAAGATTGATAATTTTACAGCTTATTTCTCATTTTAATTCTCTTTGAACTAATATTAAGGAAACAAATGGAATGTTTGAAATTAAATGTTTTAAAACTGATGATACTTCAGAACCCTGTTTTCAAAGGTGTTTTTATACAGCACCTAAAAAGGTGATAAATAGTAAATAAGTTATTTGCTGGAAATGACCTTATTTTAGCTTTATCCATTCAGTTGCCTCCCAAGTATCTTGTGCCTCTAAACTCTAGCACACTCAACCAATTTGGAGAGCAATGTCTGCTACTTACTGGTTTGATCCCTCCTTTTGGTCCAATCCCCAAAGTTGATCCCAGCTGAAAGACCAAGGCAACCAACATCTGTGGATCCTCTCTGTTATTCCTTGCTTAGAAAGAGCAATAAACATATTATTTTAGTAAGGAGGAGGAACAGGGCCTTTGGCAGCAGAACTCTAGCTCAGCCAGTGATTTTGGTAGCATCCAAAGAAGCCATCCCTGAATAACTTGTGACTGTGTGAAAAATCTGGAAACAGTAATTCCCCCACATGGTGAATCATTGTGGATCATCTCATCATATCATTTCATTAAGTTGCCTCGCATCATGCCTATGAAACACTTCCATATGCAGTTTGCATTGAAAATCCATGCGTGAATTTACCTTGACAATTAACAGTTGTAAGGGAAAGTCTGCACAGAAGCTAGCTCTTGAGCAATTCCAGTCCAATTCTTATTATTTCCCCACTAAATGTAGAGTACTAATAAATTATTCTGCATAAGCTCGTGATAACATATGCCCATGCAGAATTCAAAATTAGAGGAAATATGAAGTGTTCTATTAATTGCATGAATGTTGATTTTTAAAATGGTAGTCTAATTGGTGATATCAGTGTCTGTTAGGCTTCCTTAATATGTGTTATATTACTTTAACTAATCTTATGTCCTGGATATCAGGCATTAAGCATTTTGTAAGAGTAATTGTTAAGTTATGTATAATTGGCTGATGCATATTATCAATAAAATCCAAAAGTAACAAGACTTAGACAGAATATATAATCAGAATTACTTGAGCAAGAGATAGGCATAAAATAATGTGTTGTTTTCACACAAATCCTTTCCTTTTCAGAATATTGTGAAACAACATCCTAAGGGAAGCAAATATTTTTTTGAAAGGGAAGTGTTATTGGGAACTTCAGTTTGTTTAATAAGAAGTTTAATCTGCAGTTTCTATTCCCTAATCCAAGATATTACAGATAAATACAAAACTAGAAAAAAAGAAGTAAAAACCAACATTGATATGCATTTATTTGTAAATAGAGTATAAGACCTATTTTTCCTCAAAAAAAGGTAGGTTGGGGTGAAAGAGAGAACAACTAGCTCAGAGTTGCCCAGTGAATTTCTGTGATTGAAAGTGAATCTTCCTTCTTATTCCCAGATTTTAAATTCTCCTTTACTGGTTGACAGGGTAATCATCAAGTGAAATGTAGATCTCTAGAAGATGTTTTCCCTTCCACATGGGATCTGGAAAGTTATTATTTTCTGGATTCACAAAATTATATTAATGAATATGATGATTTCTATACTGTTTTCCTTACAAAGCAGGCCAGAGTGGTTTACAGGAAGACTAAAGCAATTAAAAGGTTCTTTCATGGTGCCTGGAAGCTGTGGGGGCCTGGGGTGAGGAACAACAGACTTCAGCTCAACCCTTGTAAAATGGAGTGGCTATGGGTGCTCCCTTCTGTATCCAGGAGTTTATAATCCTTGGACTTGGATGGTGTTGCAGTATTCCAGGTAAACCCAGTACATAGCTTAGGGGTCCTCCTGAACTCACAGCTCCTGATCAAAGTGTAAATGGCAGTCCTAGTTAGGACAGCCTTTGTTCAACTTTGTGTTGTGTTCCAGTCATGTCCTTCCAAGTGACCAAGAGAGTCTCTGCTTGGTCACTCATGCCCTAGTCATCTCCTATTTGGACAATTACAATGCATTCTACATGGGGCTATCCTTAAAAAGGAACTGGAAGCTTCAGTTGGAACAGAATGTGGCCATGTAAGCATTTCTGGGTACCTAAAGAAGGGTGCATGTAACACCTTTGCTTTGCAAACTGCATTGGGTATCAGTTTGCTTCCAGGTCCAAAAAGTGTTGGCTGGACCAATAAATCCCTATATGACAGTGGGCCAGACTAACTATGGAACCATCTTTGTCCCAGTACCTCAGCCTGTCCCACCCAGTCAGGCAGGGAAGGCATGTTGCAGACCCCATCAATTAAAGAATTCCATTTGGTGGGGACCAGGAAGAGAGTGCTCCAGCATTTTTATTTTTATTTTAAATGTTTATAATAAATTGTTTCTTTGTGTTGTCAGCCGCCAAGAGTCTCCGGATTTCAGCGGCATATAAATAAAATAACTTAGTGGTACCAAAAATCAATGGAAAATCCAGAAGAATCAGTTCAGTAAAGCTCCTCATCAGTCTCTCTCCAGGTAGAGATCTTATATTAGGTCTGTAAAGGCTATTTTTGTATTATAGTCAGGCCAGATGTCCAACTGAAATGAATCTAGATAATTGGTTTCTTCCAACCATGCTTATACTTGAAAGGCCATCACTTTTTCTCACATCTTGTTAAGAAAATGATGGTCGTTACCAAAAACTTTAGTAGGCAGGGAGGGCTTCATCATTGCTCCTGGAAAATTCTCCATAATGTAAGGAATTTGTTGGATTTCTGTGGGCTGACCTTAGGTGAGGCCAGTAATTTAAATCTCAAGAAGAAATCAAGGTTCTTCTTAATTGTCTTATCCTCCAAATAATTTGAGTATTGTTTACTCAGCAATATAAATAGTGCATATGATACTCTGAAACAATTTATGATTTTTTTTATAGTGGCTTAGACCTCACTCTCTTCCTCTTAGATTGCTCATGAAACCATCTTCCTGCTTCATAAGAATCATTAAAAGTATACTCCAAAGTACAAAGTGGGTAAACTGAACATCTAAAAAAAATAGTGTAGCAGTAAAAGGATAAAATCTTTTCCTTTTCTTTTTTCTTTTACATTACAGAATTATAGGATGGGCCATTAGGGTCAAGGATTCAATATACGAAGTTTTGGAAGTTTTGTTTGTTTTTATCCAACACTCCAAGCAGTTTGGAGTGCATATTTTAAAATGTACCAAAGGATCCGTAAGGGGAATTGGAGAAAGGTGATAGCAGACAGGAAGACATTAAGCACTTTTTTCTTTTGGGTTTTCCAATTCCATTTCCTGCTTTGGAAGCAACCTTGTCTTTTTTAAAAGTAACTATTAAATGTTAAATGGTTCAACAACGAAAGACATAAGCGTATCACACGCTGTGAAAAAGCAGCAGACTTTTGCAGAACTTGCCACTGGATGGAAGGGAAT
>JANHZU010003369.1:0-10340 GCA_032468055.1 Acrochordus granulatus
TATGCCCTTTTTAGCTCCCAGAGTTAATCTCCCCAAGGCAAGTTACATGCTTACTCACCCCCATGTGGCACACGGGTGTAAGAGTTTCATTTGTTTTATGCTTACAAATACACATCTCTCCCTGCTTCTAAGAGGAGGGAGGGAGAAGCAGAGGGTGGAGGAATTCAATGATCTGATGAGCAACTCCAACTGGTGGTTGCTTCGTTGATTAGTTGGTTGGCTGAGCAGTTCCTCAACTAGAACTCTTGAGTTTAATCTCAGAAACAACATCATTGGATGATGATATATAGGATAGCTACGATATTCAGATTCTCCAGGCATCAGATGACCACCACCACGGTCCCAAGGTTAGTATGTCCTGTTCAGTCAACACTTGCTCTTCTGTGGCCATAGGGGATTGGCCAAGGAAGCAGCCTTGGGGCCAGGTACTCCCTGGGACTATCACAACATCAAATATTAACCAGCCTGCAAAGAACGTCAAGCTGGGAGCCAAGGAAAAGAAGTAGCAAGGGACCGAGATGGCATTCCCTTTTTCCTTGTTTGCTTTTCAGTTGAGCCTCGGAAGAACAGAAAGTAGCTCTACCAGCTGGACAAGAGCCGAAAGCCACTTAAAAAATAAATGACCCAAAGGGACTAGAAGATGAAGAAGCGAATGACAGAAGGATTTGGGCCAGTGCATGAATTACTTCCAAACTGGATCTAAAACTGACGATGCTTTGTATTCATAACAATAATAATGCATAAAACTCGTATGCTGCCCAACGTTTAGCAATTCTTGGCATCTCGGGAAACCAATACATTTCCACAAATCTCTGAATCCAGATGAAAGAATTATTAGCAATTTTTCCAGCTCTTTACTATTAATTAATAGGACTATGCAAATAGGTGAAGAGCCTATTTTTGGTGGATATGCATCCATGTTACATACCTAGGGATAGTTTAGGCAAACGGCAGATCACGTGCTTTAAACAGATATTGGAGAGGATTGTATCAGTTCAGATTCCAAAGGTTAAAGACCATATGACTGCTTTCAATTTATTCAGTTCCTCCTACTGATTTAAAAAAACCCCACAAGATACGAGATAAGACTCCTGCCTTGCTTTCTCTTCGTAGGCCAGTTGTAGCCTATGAATTGGGAAAATAAGCGAGTTTGGGCATCCCACAACTTCATAATACGGCTGGGTGGGAGGGTTTTGGCTTGGTGTGTTGTATGAACTCAGTTGTGCTCCTAACTCAGGGCTAGTAACTCAGCTGGTGGTAGGAACCCAGCATAGGATTGCATTCCTCTTCCAGCTGCTGCTTTGTTCGGTTTTTCAGAAATCTAATTTACACACAGACCTGCCCTCACGCATATACCTTACCTCCTCTGCCCAATTACATAATTAGGCCTTTTTTACCAAACAGAAGGAGCGAGCCTTGTGGAGACCACTAAGAGCCAACTCGGAGAGTGTGCATCACTCACCTGGCTCTCGTGGGCTCACCAAACCTGTTGTGTTGCTTTTCACCAACACACACTGCTAAGAACCAGAGCATGCTCAGCTGGCCTCCATGTCTTTTCTTAGAAGCCAGCAACCGCTCCCCACCTACTGCCAGCCTGATTCTTCCTACATGAGCAAGGCAGGTGGGGCTGAGCTCCACCCAGCCTGCTGTTTATTTTGAGCAGCCATGGGCTGAGCTTAGTGGATCACTGGCCAGGCAGGCCAGCTCAATGACTTTACAGTCTAGAGCACAGACTTGGTTTTTATCACCTCCTTGCTTAATTACCAGCAATTATACCCAGGACTGTCCGAAAGCAAACTTTTGGAACATTACGTGTGGGGTGGAGAACGTAATGTGTTGGTAGGAAGAGGAGAAGGGGATGGCAGAGGATGAGATGGATAGATAGCATAGTCGGTGTGATGGGCGTGGGCTTGGGAAGACTCTGGGAGGCAGGGGGGCCTGGCATACTGCAAGTCCACGGGGTCGCGAAGAGTCAGAAGGACACAACTTTGCAACTGAACAACAACAAGAAATAAATGTGAGAAATAACTTAATAATGAAAATAGAAAAGCAGACCAAGGATATCTGGGTTGGGAGGGCAAAAAAAGTCAAGATGGTGGCTAGGATCTTGTGATCTAAGCTCTGCTTTTTTATGCATGTTGCATGCCTGACACATGTAAAGTATTAAGGTTTTAATTGTACTCTCATCTTGACTACTTTGACCTCTCCTCTAGATGCCTCTAAAGCAGGCTTTAATAGATTCATATATATTCCTCTCAATCACATTATAGCTGGAAGTAAAAAAGAACAATCTGCTGCAAAGCATGCTAGGGAATTCTGGGAGTTGATGTCCATATATCTTAAAGTTGTCAAGGTGGAGAAATGCCTGCTCTAGAGAATAAAGGAGGTGACCTTGACAGAAATATTCGAGAACTTTATCTAGATAAACAGGACTGAATTAAAGACATTCTTTAATTTCTGGGAACAACTCATATAAACTCAGACCTCATTCACTGAGATATAAGAAGGAGAGGACATACAGCATAACGTAACTTGTAATGTTCTGTTACCAATCTCACTAAAGTGTAGTTCTAGTTTTCCTGTGACTTTCTGATCTAGTGGGGCTAAGAGACACAATGCTATATCCTACCTTCATACCGTTATTGCATACTAGCATTTATGGAAAGTGAAACTGATAGAATTTAAGGGAAACGCATCTGTATCTGCAATCACAGATTTGTTTGTATAACCCTTCCTAAAAAGAACATATTGTTAGAAGAATTCTCTATTTTACACACTACTGTAAAACAAAAACAAATTTTGAAATGTAAGGATTTTATGTCATACTCATCCTAGCTCCAGTATAGCACTTATGTTAAAGTATTAGTTCACACAAAGAGAGATAGAATAAAATATCTATAAACTGGGGCAAGGTCTTGGTCCTCATATCTTCGTCCATAATTTGAATTCTCTCAGATTAGAGGTTATCAAAGATACCATGTCAGGGAGGGCTGAAAAATAGCTATTTTTATAACCACTAGACATCAGCAAGGATTTACAACATTTCTCTATTGACATCTAATGGTCTTCCAGATTTATGCAGATTCAACATATTTTAAGAATTACATTGAGAAACTGGACCGTGTTCAGGAGAAACAGTAAAAAAAAGGGCCTAGAAGAAGAAATTTTATCAGTTGGAGTTGTTGGGTATGTTTAGTTTGAAGAAGAGAAAAATACAGAGAGGCATAAGAGCAGTCTTCAAGTGTTTGAAAGACTATTGTTTAGAATAATTTTTTACTGTTGTTCCAAAATATAAGAAAGACAAAAATTAGTTCAAATTAAAAAGAACCAGATTTCAGACATCAGGAAAAATGCCCTAATGGTAAGAGCTGTGTAAAAATAGAAAAGGATACCTTGAAAGGTGTTGGACTTTGCCTGTCTGGAAATATTTCAACAGACACTGGATGGCTCCATATACAATAGAATACATATTCTAGTTGGAATGTATTTATTAAAAGTTTGTGCATTGCTCTTTAAATTTAAAAATATGTCCAAACATTCTTGGAGAAATTAGGTGAAACTCTGAAAATCAGAAAATTTAAATAATATTCTCTAGAGATTTATTTATGCCTGTAAGATTTTTTTTAAATCTACAATAAGGGTAAATCTTACAGTGAAATGAATTCCTACCTTCAGTACATTGATTTTATTCTTTCATGGTTTACCTTAAGACGTTTCAATGGATTTCATTTGATATTTTATCACTGAATGTTTTATTTTTTTGTTTTAATCTATTCTTTTTATCATTTTGTTATAGATGCATGAGTTATTTTATTGCATTTTATTTTTATTATTCCTGTTAAGACTACCCGTCCTCCCCAGGTGTTTAATATAGAAAGATGGGACATAAACTGAACCAAGCTATCAATCAACAAGAAAAGCGAGATGCACTTCCCTCCAGGCTATTGAATACATTCATGAAATTGTCAATTAACAGATAGTTCATGACCCCAATTGGGATTAAGTACATTTTTACTCAAGGAAGAAGGATAATAGAATTGAATATTGCCATAGGTTCTTCTGTAATATCTCCACACTGAAAAAGATTGGATGAATTTTGCAAAAGTAAACCCTTTTACTCAGCAAGATGAAAGTGTAGTGTGACCACTAAAGTGTAGTGTGACCACTACACAGCCAAGATGAATAATGATTTCTTTGGATCTTGATGCTATGCTTCTTTTGATGCAGCATAGGACTACAGTCATTCTTTACAACTGCATCACTTCTCTTACTTGAGTTCTCTCAAAATATTGCTTTCAAGATTTTCTCCCAAATCTTGCTGTCCAATATGGTCTTTCCCATCCTATACTTTTTCTTTTGAATACCAGATGAAGGGCTTATTATTTGTTCTGCTAAAATGCATCCTGATGACTTTTGTCCATTATTTCCCTTTCCAACAGAACTTCCTGAATCTTGATGGTACCCTCTGAAGACCATTTCTATTATCTTTATATCATCTGCAAATCAGATCATCATAAATTTTAACCCAATCTCCAAATCAGTAATAAATACATTAAATGCTAGAATGGATTCCTGCAATATATCATTTGACATCTTCCACTTAACAAGGAAGGAACTGTTGATGTACACTCAAGAATATAAATATTTAAACTTTTAATCCTACTAGTAGTACTGTAATCCAGTCCAGTCCACTTTTCTATCTTCTCTAGTAGGTTCCCATAGAGACTTTGACAATACTTTGTAGAAAGCAGAACATATTATACAGTATACCCACTGCATTCTCAGGGCTCACTAAGCTGCACACTCTACCAAAAATGAGATCAGGTTATTTGCAATGACTTTTTTCTTGATAAACTAATGCTGGCTTCTACCAAGCCATTCCTTCTTTTCTAAAAACTACATTTAATCAATTGTTCCACAGTTTTGCTCCAGAATAGCATCAGGCTGATTCATTCGTAGTTCTCTGGGTTCAATCCTCTGGCAGTATAATCCATGATTTCTCAATGATCATAGAAAGAGGTTGATGGCAACATATTTAGCAAAATGTTAAAATATTTTCTAGTGGTCACCTTGATTTCTGCAGCCCAAATGCAATGCAAAACAAGACATTCAACCATTCTGCTCAACCATCTTCTTATTTCTGTGTAAGTATATAACATAACATTCAGTCTTAGAGAATTTTACCAAAACTCTTTTCTCCTTGGAAAGAAATTTCAGAAGTGACTATAATCAGATGAATGAGAACTGGTAGGAAATGATACAAGAGGAACAATGAGCTGGTGACATCAAATCAGGAAGAGGAATATCGTTTTTATTCCTCTACAGAAACAACCAACTTTATCTAACCTGGCAATTTCAAGATGTGATGGACTACAAAACTACACATCATCTCCAGTTAGTGATGCTAGCTGAAGAGCATACGAGCTACACTCCTTCTGATGGGGACAGTGTGGGAATGAATGACTTGAAACAGGAGGTCATGTTTTTTTGAAGTTACAAATATTTCTTTCAGTTTTCCTACTACTATGATTCTTTTGAGAAACACAAATGTAGCAACGTCACAGAAAATACAAAGCAACCGCTTTTCCACTCTTTTATTCCTAATTTAAATGTAATGGCATACAATTCTTAATGATTATTGATTGGGATGAGGGAACCGCCTCTTTGCATGAAAACAGAAGCAAAACATACTTTTTAAAAAGCCATCTTGCTTCAAGGTTTGAAGCAGTTACATACATTATTACTATACATATGTACATTACAAGTATATTATATATAAATATAATATATGTAATCTTGTAACCACAATAAATAGGAAGAGGGGGGCTTTTTGTTTGTTTTAGGCATACAACTTAGAAAAATGCAGAATCTGCACAGTCCTGTAAGAGTCTCAGAGTGACTCGTGCTTATATCATTTTCACAATGAAAAACCAAAAACAGTATGTAAAATACAGCCACATCATATGCAGTTCCCCAAAGCCTGAGGAATTCTGTGTTTTCAGCATAATCATACTTGGTATTCTGATACTACTGCTCTATACAGCTATTATATGTAAGAAAATAATCTGCAGGGCTTTAAATGTTGTTTCTTTTTTTCTTCTTTAAACTCAGCAAGTAGCTTAAGCAACTGTGATTGCTTAAAAAATGTACAGGGTATCTACAAAACATATATACAAATAAGTGCAGTAAATACAGGCTTGGTGAATTCTTTGGAACTAATTTTTCCAATATACAGAAGGGGACTTAAACTGCAGGAACAAAAGAGGACTTTCCAATTACAGCAGTAGAGAAATATGAATTTACTTAAAAAATTGCTACAAACTGAGGTAACACCTGTACTTTAAAGATAGAAAAAAATCAAATTAAATGCAAAAATAATTTTGTCCCAAAAATTTGCAATTTTTGACAAAGCTAGGCCATCTCTCATTAACAGTTATGTGCATTCCCTTCAGTACAAATGGAAACCAGAAAATCAAGCCAAAGGGAATTTTTCAAGCTTTGTGTACTACATGTCACAATATTTTGAAGAACGCAGTCATGGGGCACCTGAGATTGCACTCTAATAAGGGAAGCTGATCACTTCTCTTAAGAGAACAAATGTTCAGTAGCTTAATAGATGTAGAGACATCAATACTGCTTAGCAGCTACAAGTCAGACTCCGGCATATCTGACATGTTTGCCATTATGTAGCCAATACCATAGCGACCGTTGGGAGCAGTGTCTACTGCTGGGGAACCAGACTGTTTTCGGTAAATGTTTTTGCCAAATGTTGGAAATGGCTCCTCAGTTGGACTCTTTCCATGGATTAGGCTGGTATTGTCTCCCTCAAGATTCACTGGCTCCTTGATAATGTGCCCTCTTTTATAGGAAACAGCTGCCAAACTACCAGAACTGTCATCAATAAGGTTGCAGCGGCGAATCAAGTAGACAACTGGGACAGGGAGCATTGCCAGTGCAATTAGAGAGATGCAAACAATCAGCCCCCATGTTGGGTAGTTCTGTAACTCCTTGTTTGCCTGCATGGTCCAAGAGAAGTATCAGGAATATCATTAGCACATATTATGATAATATTATAATATGATGTTTACACATAACCATGATAAGTTAACACATTACCCTCTCTCTTTAACTACCATTTTATAAATAGCTTAATCCCAATCCTAGAAAACAATATGATGCCCCTTGAATTTTTAGGATGAAAAAGATAAGGTGAAGGGAATCTCAAGAAATGGCAGTTATCTGGGAAAGGGACCTAAACCAAGGCTTTGGAGTGGCAAGGATTTCAATTAGAAGCATTTATGGCTGAGTAAGAATGCTTCATGGCTTAGACTGGTCTTACTTGCTAGAGATTTCTCATGCTTGGCTAAAACATGGGGTCAGCCTGAATGGCTTATCTTGTTACATAAACTGAGAAGGGACATCCAATCATATTACGACTCCTAACAAAGTTGATAGAAGTGCTAAATTCCAATTTTACTACCTTTTTAGTTTTGGTCAAGGCTACCTTATGATTCAATTTCAGAGAATTCTAGAGCGAGTTCAGAAGACCCCTGAAATATAAGCATGTAGTATCTAAATTCCTAAAGACTAAATAAGAGGACAATGTGTGATGACTAGCTACCGTTTTGTCATGTATGATATGTTCAATCACAAATTAAGCAAAAGAAGGAAGCCATTTTTTGAATAACCTAAAAAATGTTTCATGCTGTTTGAAACATGATTTTGAACATTAGAAGGTTAAACAGTCTTGTCTTTAGACCTTGTGAAGAACTAAGTGGTGTTTAGCTCTTGCCGCATATGTCTGTAAATATAATGGAGTGGAAGTTCTACATACTCTGCCCTATCCAATTCAATTTAATAACGAAAAATAATTAAGAAATTCAATAATTTCAAGTTATTGAAATTATTGTCATTGTCACCATCATCATCTACAACTTATACACTGCCCTTCTGCCCAATTGACACTCTTAAAGACTTTAAGTCATATTGTTGAGTCTCAGTGAGGAAACATGTCTCATGTTCTGTTGGATATAAGCTGTTAGTTAGTTATGGTCTTTTGAGACATACATTTTAACTTTAAATTGTTCTAGTCTATATACTTATTATATAATATATCCTTAACACTGTACCCTATTAAAATACTAAAGTTCCATGTTCTTCCTTTTTCTTTTTCTCTCTTTTAAGCATCACTCACCTTGTCTTCGATCCATGCACTATAATTAGGAGGACTTAATACCATTTGGATAATACTTGCTACAAGAAGAGATAATAAAACAATAGGGGAAATATATTTCCATGTATAATAATAGAACTGATTTGGAGAAAAACCAAGCATATCTTTTAGATCTTCCATAAATCTGGAAAACAGGAGAAGCATTATTAATTCAAAAGCTACTGTAGTCAATCCCAAAATTCTAGTTTCCAAGATTATTTCTTTCTTTCTTAAATTTATATGCCGCCAAACTCAGAATGACTCTCAGTGGAGAGTCATGAAGATACCATGAATTGTCACATAGAAATTCTGAGAGTTGTCACCCCAACTATTTTAAGGACTAAAATATATGAATTAAGGCAAAACATTCAGCTAATTTAAAAATTAAAAAAATATTAACAATGAAATACAATTTTTCTATCAAATGAATTACAAATATGAATAATTTTAAAAATACAGTGCTAATTTCACAGACATGCTTTATATTTAAGTGCTGTTTGTGATGCCTAGCATGAGGCAGAGGAAAATATGTATATCATGATTATATCTATCATGTTCAGCACAAATTTTTGCCAGCTGTTATGGCACCTCCCTGTTAGAAGGATGCTTTAAATAATCAGAAACCAAGGACTAATCACATTTGAATATAACCTCTACATAAGTTTTTCAGTAAATAACCCCTTATGATAGGTAATCTTGATGGATAACAAGGTTAGTAGATGCAGTATAAATCTAATGCAGTATCATGTTAAAAGAATGATGTGCCAAAGACCAGGAGAAGATAAAAGTGCACTTCCATGATCAAGAACTACCCAAGAGCAGCTAGACTCTTGTCCAAATTATATTCTAAACTGTTACAAAATTCCATGAGAAGATTAATGAAAACCCGTTGGTCAGAGTCCAATACTTTTAGCTTTCAAAATAAGAAATAAAAGAGTTCAGTGTGAAGTAGATAAGGGTGTGGGTGTGGTATATAAGAGTGTCTCCATCCTCTAATTTGCCATTTTGTTTGCTACTTTTTGATTGCTATTTCTCCCATTATCTTTTCTGCATTAGAAAGTCTTTCTAGAATGAACAACTACAAGACAACTTTTGGTAAGCATTACTAATTTAGTTAACTTCTCTGTTTACTGTAGCATGAAAAGTCAGGTTAATCAGTGATGTGTACTTTTAATTAGTTGGCTAGAACTAATATATCAGAGGGACAGCTGTATTCAAGTTTTGTTTCAATTACTCCATGTAATTCTGGTACTGCAAACTGTTGTCTCCTATAATGATTTTGCCTACCAGGGAAAAAGATCTTTAAAGGAAAAGAAAAGTGTTTGCTATTCTCTCAACTTCCCTGCCTTCTGCCACATACCACTCACTCTTATAGGGCAGAAATCCCTGCCCTTTAGATCCACAGATCTGCACGTTCAGAATTATTAGCAGTATTGTACATTAAAGAATGTTGTATGTGCACCTACTTGTCTATTCCATAAACATAAGTCATTGCAATATTCTCCAAAATGACAACAATAAGTAGAGGCAGTGTAGCAGAGTAGTCGTCAAACATTGTTACAAAATAATTGCCAGACCGCTGCACAAATATGAGACCAATGCAAAATGCTAGAAGACAGCACGTGACTACAAGGAAGCAAGAAGAAAAAAGAACAGAGGTTATGTATCCATTGATTCTTTTGGTATTATTTTCACTATTTCTGTCTGAGATGATAGTACACCTTGGCTATTTTTGTTTCATATTTTTTATTATGTGTAGGTAATTTTTCTATATTTGCTATTATACTATACAAGGTATAATAAAAAAAGTCCTTTTGTTTTATCCTCTACTCTTCATCTAGACACGCGTTGTAGAACTAGGAATGGCTCTTTTCCTATGTAGAACAGAACTATGTAGTAGTTCTACAGACTCCCAGTGTTAGAAATGAAAAAGGACTAGGAATATTCTATTATTATGTGGAGTATTTAGAAAGTGACTACAGATCAGAACATGTATTTTCCAAGTGGAAGTTCCAAATTTTAATTCCTGGTATCTACATTATGTTTTACTCAAACCCTGGATATCTGCTGCAAGTCAGAATTGGCAAAACAGTTTAGGCAGATTCGTGATTTGACTCAGTATGAGATT
>JANHZU010003369.1:26021-38168 GCA_032468055.1 Acrochordus granulatus
CCTTCAGTTATTCATCAACATAGCCCATTATTTTTTCAGGTTTCTGCTGCTTTAAGAAATCTATTGCTTAAGTTAATGGTACACTTACAATAGGAACACAAAAGCCTGAAAAATAACAAACTAGTTTTAAGAATAGTAAAGAGTTGCAGTGCTTATGCATGGCCAAAAATCTGAATAATTTTTAAGTTCTCCACAAGTCTATTAAATTTGTTCTTCCAGGACTGTACATCCTATGTTCTGACCTAGCTGCAAACACTAAAATCTTATTGCCCTGTCCCTAGACAGATTCATCTTTTCATCTGTATTCTGTGATTCAAGGCACTGCTGAGAACATGACATTTCACCCTGCTTTATATCCCATCTAGTCCTGCATTGAATGATGAAGCAAGAGGTCCGTTTCATTGCAAAGGCAAACTATTTTTCCCCAAGGGTTGGCAGCCATGCCTCATGTACTGTATATGGCTTGAACCCCATTGTATGATTCCAGAAATTCCTCAGATCATTTCATCAAAACTTCTCAATGAAATGATTTTTCAGTGATATATTTTTTCCTTTGTTTTAAATATATGTAACTTTTGTCTGTAGTGTGCATGTATGCATAGATGTGTGTGAATATATGAAACATATTTTATGTGTAAAATGCACACACAGGTATGAATCTCATAGCCCTAAACACCCCAATAATTTTGGTCCTGTACAGTCTGGGATATCATTTTTATTAATCTGTTCCTTTCTGTGACTTCTTGAAGACTCAAATAAGAAACAGCAAATAAGAAACAGTGCTGTTTCTTCTTAAATGAGAAAGAGCAAAAATTTCCTTTTGGCAAAAAAAAAATACAAGTAACAAAACTTGTATAACTTCTTTACCATTGCTGCTGAAATACCGTATACCTCTGGCACTAGCCACCAGCCAGGTGACCCAGTAGGCGGCATTGCAGGGTTAGTTCAGGATTAGTTAATTTTGTGATTATTGGTAGTCTTGAGCAGCAGAACAACTTAAATGCAATTAAAACTGATGGCCTCCTGTCAGTTATTAGGACAAGAAGGATGGTAGACATCCTGCTATACATTCTGATTCTTTCAAACTGCTCAGCAACAAGGGGAAGATAGTAGTCTGTAAAGGGCATCATCATCTCTATATTGCTGAACCTTTTGAGAAGATACTAGGCTCCCAAGGAAAGATAATTATTTTTTCCTACTTGCTAAGAAGAAATTAAATTTTAGATTTCAGTATGTCTTTATTTGATTGATTTTTATCTTACCTTTTATAGAATCATAGAAATGTAAAGGGGTGTTTTAGGCTATTTGGTCCAAGCTCCTAGTCTACATAGAAATCCAAATTAAACTGTTCCAGACAGACAGCAACTATCTAGCTTCTGCATGGACACCCCCAAGGAATGGATCTTGTCATTTTTATTCATAATTAATTATGTTAGAACTGATAATACAAGCTGACATCTTAAGATAGCAAGAAAACTGAATATTCCCATTACGTGTTAAAATTTAGGAAGCACATAAACTGAAATTACTTACTATACAGCTGGCAAATCCAATTCCACCAAGCTTAGGGCTGATGTAATTCCATACTCCAATGCTCCCACGACGTATTCTTTGACCCACTGAAAGCTCCAGGAAAAAAAGTGGTATTCCTATGAACAGCAGCAAGATTAAATATGGCACAAGATAGGCACCTGCGAAACAGAAGATGATGTGTAATATTAATATACTGATCAATCTTTAGAGCAAAGTCCAAGCAATATTATTATTGCTTTAAATCACAGATGAATATTTTTATATATTTTTTTTTTCCAAAGGAAGCCTAATGCTGCTACATTGTGGCTATCTTTAGGATTTTAAATAAAAATAATCATTCTCGTCTGCCTAACTGCCTGATATTCAGTTCTATAAGATTTTTCTTCTTTTGCAATGTTTGCTCAGAAATGCAGCAGAGGAGCAGGAAGGGAAGAGACTTTTTCCTCTCCTTTGTTATAGTATTTAGAATAGGAAAGCCATCCAGTTCCATCAGTTGTAAATACTGTCTCTTAAAAGGAACTTCTCTTTGATCTAATGTTGATTTGTATGAAGTTTTACTTATTTAATTTGGATATACTGCTTTAATTTACATGTATAATTCATTGCTTTGAATTTTTATAGAAAGATAAAAATGTTCCCATAGATAAATGAACATGTAGTTTTTGAAAGTTATAGATGTAATATATTGAATTCCTATGCTATTCCTTCCAATGGTTCGTAGCATGTTGAAAAAATAATGTTGCCCTTGTAGTAGAAGAAAAATAATAAAAAATATTTTAAAAAAAGAAAAAAAATGATGTTGCCTTCAACTTGGCTTAAAGTGCAATGATGGGTGAAATGACCAAAACCTTCTAATAACCAATAAACATAATATAGATATGCAATGTTCTATAAGTTACCACATAATTTGCATGTAGTGATTATGGTTACCTTGCACACCAAACAACTTATCAGTAAATATCCCTGTGGTCAAACAATTACTGTATTTAATAACAAGACATTGGTAATTGAGAAGAGCAACAGGAAGCTATTGTTGGCCTCTTTGGCAACTAGAGGAAAATTTGCCTGCAATTTGCAATGTGGATGTTTATTCTCAAAAAAAATGGTGAAATAAATGCCAACTATAAAGTTTCAGACATTTATTTTGGGGAAGGGAGACTATTTGTTTAAAAATTTAAATGTTTTTATTGAAATATTTAATGAATCTTATAACTTTAATTCTTCAAAAATCTAACAGATTCAAAATCTTTCTCTCATTCTGGAAACTATTAAAGGATTGGAGTCCCCACAGATTCTTCTTTCTTTGATCCATAAAGATGTAAACAATTCACAGTTAATTATGAATACATCCATATCAGCAAATTCTTCTGTCAAAAAGATTAATGCACAATTCTACATAAGCACAATGAGGCTGACTTTGAGTAAATATATATTTTTAAGAGATGGATCTTACATTATGCCATGGCCCTATTATAACATTTTACATCACTTCCATGTCCCTCTTGGAATATGGTCTCATGTTGGAGGGATATATAACACCTCTCTCTCTCTTTCTCTCTCTCTCTCCTACACACACACACCAAGAGTTTAAATAAAGGTTGGTGATATATACCATTCTGATAGATTCTACATACCTCTTCCTGAAACCCCACTGAGCACCAGCATTAGGATAGTTCCTAAGCCTAATGCAGTATATACAGTCATCTAAAATGTGACGATGTATAAGTTCAGTTCCCTCCAGTAGAGGATTTGACCCAACAGAATAAGATTTGACCAGTCTTAATAAAGGATCAAATGCCTCCTGATGGTCTACAGTATGTAAGTAAAAGAGCAGTCATGATAGGTGCTGAATAAAAATAAAATTCTCTCCCTCCCCCTTCAAGAAGAAAGGATGAAAATCATGTAAGATCTCACACAAGAGGGTATGACATGAATAATTTCTGGGTACTACTCATGTTTCTGGTTTGTGAGTTCCAATATAAAATCATTTAATTCATGGAGTTTCTAAATTAAATGACCAGATGCAAAAATACAAATGGGTTCTTGTAATTTTCATGTGAGGGAACTTTAAAAGAACGCAATATGTAATTTTTTAAATCTTCATATTTTAAACTATACAATCCTCTGAAATACAGTCAATTTTTTTTCCTTTGATTATTTAAAAAAAAGAAAAATTATTTAGCTGTGAAAAAGATGTATTAAAAGTTCAGGCACCAAACCAAGTAATGCATTGCATACAACTATTTAACATGCACACTTTTAAAAATAAAAATGTAAGCAACTGATATTGGATAGAATGATTATGAGTAGTTCAGCTGGCAATGACACAAGAGAGTTTAATTTCTTCCACTGTTGAGTTTCTGCTGAAAATTACTCTTCTGAAATTCTTCTCATTGATGAGAAAATTCCTATTGGCACCAGTGGGACATCTTCTCACCAGGTAATATCAACTACAGAGGTGAGATTTTCATTAAGCTTGTAGTACAGGATAAAAGCATAAAGCACTTTACTTGCTCCTGTTTTAGTCTTCAGAATTATCAGTCTCACTCTCTGCTAGCTGATTAGGGGTTGTTTGAAAGATTCACTTACAAGCAGTTTGAATACTTCAGTGGTAGGAGTAAGATGAACAAGTAACAAAGGCCCATAATATTCAACCCATACATTAACAAATTCCGTAAGTGCAAAAAACAGCCTACCTCCACCATTTTTTTGACACAGGTATGGAAAACGCCACACATTTCCCAAACCTACAGAAAAACCAACTTGTGCCAGAATATACTGAAGTTTGCTATTCCAGGCTGGTCGCTCATCTTCTACATCAGACCCTTCTTCTACATCTACATCTTTGTCCTCTGAATCGTTAACTGACAATTCACTCTTTTTAAAAGCATCCTCAACAGAATCTTCATTGGATAGGAGATCCTTGATTGATTCGATGACATCATCATCTATCTCTCTTTTTACTACTTTGCTGTTCTTAGGCATCTGCAATAAGGAAAAGGAAATGCCAGAAGAGATTTGGTTCAGAAAGGCTGTCCAGCTTCAGTCAAGAAACGTTTTTCCCAAGTCAAAACTTCTTGAAGAAAAGGTCCACGGTGAGTCTTTATGCAACCTGAACAAAATGTTTGTACTTGCTTCCTGTTTGTAATGGCTTGCTGTTAACATAAATAGCTGCATGTAAGAGAGAAAGAGAGAAACTGTGATTACACAAGAGAAAATATTATGGAAGTCTGAAGTCCATTTCAATATATGGAAAAAATTCCTAGCTCATGTTCTATTGTTTTTCCTTATAGTAGGTGTAGGCAATTTTCATTTTCCAGGGTCACATGATGATCTAGAATCACTTTCTGGGTGGTCTTCAAGACTCTCTCCACTTACATTTCCAAATGCCATCTCTCTGCCATTTTGAAGTCAGAAAGAAGGAAAAAATGGGCTTTATGTTGCAGGCTGCCTATCTTAAATTTATGAAATATAACCCTCACAAGTACAACCACTGCTATATATCTTTAAGCATCTCTCTTATTAAGCCCAGAGTCACTTTGGATAGTGAGATGGGCAACATGTAAATTAAATAATATTTTTTTTAAAAAATTATTATACCGTGTCATAAATCCAGATAAGAAAATAGTAAACATAGATTTTAATCAGCATGCAGATATGTATTCATAGAACAAGTGTTTATATTCTAAACAAGAATTCAAAACCTAATATAGTTTTGTACCACCAGATTATGCTATCCTTGTTTTCATGGCAATAAACTGGAGAAAATATTTTTCTGTATGTTTTTTCTGTTTAAATGTATGGTTGTTTGTGGAAAAATAAGACATATAGGAATAAAATGAGGTGGCAAGTACAACTCAGAGATTCAGTGACTGAAAAATCACTATAGGTGAAAGAGTAAAATTCAGTCAGGGTGCTAGCATATAAATATTATTTTATCCAGCACTTTCTACTCAGAGACATTTCATCCATTCAATTATCACATAAACGTTCATCCATTCAAAAACAGTTTAACCTCTTATTATGAGGTTTTTCCTGGTATCTACATTTGAAGGTTCAGCTTTTAGAAAGTACAGTTAATGTTCTCCCACAAAGAGTAGCGTTTCTTTATACTAGGATTGGAGATTTGGGACTATACATTTTGCATTAATCAGCACACTGTTCATAGTATGTGAGAAAAAAAATGAAAGACCCATCTTTGACAAAAGTACTCTTCTGTACTGAACTTAC
Source organism: Acrochordus granulatus (assembly GCA_032468055.1). Taxonomy (NCBI): domain Eukaryota; kingdom Metazoa; phylum Chordata; class Lepidosauria; order Squamata; family Acrochordidae; genus Acrochordus; species Acrochordus granulatus. The sequence goes on from JANHZU010003369.1 coordinate 31,785, forward strand.
CTGCATAATTACTTCTATGACTTACAATGAGTCTTGGCCTTCTAACTCAACTTGCTGCAGTTAAATAGAGTAGTAAGTAAAACTTATTTCTGTTTGCAATCTATAAGCATTCTTTTTTTAAAAAAATAATACACATACACATATACATCTGTATGTGTGTGTATAGCTACAGGTAGCCCTTGACTATGACCATAATAAAGCCTAATTAATGCTCTTAAGGTGGGTCTTATATTGCTCTGAATTAATCCATATTTTCTGAATAGAAAAAGACATCTAAGGCCCTGAATTCACCAGTATAATTTCTGTGAATACTGAGATGCCCACTAACGTTTCTCCTGGCATTAATCAGTCTTTCCTGGTTTCTACCTTACTACAAAATATACTCTTAGATTCCCTAACTATTTTTGATTTTCAGGAATGCCTTGAACTCCTAGATGGATTCTTAGAAAATATTCTAAGTAATTAGATTCAATTCAATGCTACGTTTCAAAATAAGTCTAGCTGCCAAGAAGAAAAGAGTTAAAATTAGTCAGAAACCTCTAGGTGGATAGAAGTGATCAGAAATATTCTTATTATGTTATCTTCTGGACATTTAGTGAGTACAGATATTTTGTTTTGAAACAGGCAGCAGTCATTTTGTATGACTGTTCACAATCCATTTCATAATCTCAATCAAGATTCAGGACTGGGTTTAGGATGGAAGTTTCATTGGCAAGTTTCATTGGAAGTTTCATCTTAGAAAAAAGTATGGAAGAAGCACTTTCCTTCTGGTTTTATTCAAGACAGGAGATGTTGTTTTACAATGGTTCCACTCCTTCCTTGATGGCCAGTTCCAATTTGGGAGGGGGAGGAGAAGTCAGTTTGGTGACCCCTGCTGTATGGGATACCACAGGGATCAGTCTTCTCTCCCCTACGTTTTAACATCTCTGTGAAGCAGCTAAAAGGGTCATCTGATGGTTAAGGACTCTGTATTATCAATAACTTATGTTATTCAATTGTATATCACTATCCTGGGCCATGGAGGAAATGCTGTCATTGTCAGTAGTTGGACGTTGTCAGTCTGGATGGGAAAGAACAGACAGAAGCCAAACTCTAGTAAGTCAGAGTTCCTGTGTATACATTGGGGTTCTCTGTTCCAAATAGAGTTGCTCCTTGATAGGCAAGTACTGCAGGTAGTCCTCAACCTATGACCAGTCATGTACCAATAATTTAAAATGACAATGGATCCCTCAAGAGGTACTTACAACCTGGTTCTGAACTTCTGATGGCTGCCCCCTTGCAGTCACATGAATGCATTTTGGGCACTTGGCAATTGGCTTGCATGGACAGCTATCTGCAGCATCTCACAGGCACATGACCACAATTTATCATGTTTTTGCCAAAACCTGGCATTTTGCAACTTGTGTGCATTTACAACTGCCACAGCATCCTGCAGTCATACAAGCATCATTTTTGTGCCTTGCAACCAGCTTCCAACAAGCAGAATTAATAAAGAATAGGTCACAAGTCATGGTCTCATGATGTCTCACTTAATGATCAAATGAGAAGTGACATCATAAGTCTATCATGATCATATGATTTTCTGCTTAGTGACCATAGCACTTAATGACAGAGTTGCCAGTCCCAATTGTGGTTGCTAAGCGAGGATTACCTATATCTATCTGCATTATCTGTCCACAGAACCATTTATTCCAACCAGTATTGGCCTGACCAATAAGTTAAACAGGGATAAACTATTACTGAACCTATATTTTGGGGAGGTTCAGAAGGCTGAAGCAAGAAAATGGTGTGCTGATGTTGAACAACCTCCTGCTTGAGATCAGGCTACCCTTCTCTGTGTTGATATTTGTGCCTTTAAGTCAGTTTTTGTTTTACTACTGGCAACTGTCAAAAAGTTCCTGCAGTTTTGTTAATAAAGTTTTTCAGTTTCCCAAGACTGAGAGTGACTGGCCCTAAGTCACCCAGCTGACTTAAACTCACAGTCTCCCAGTTTCTAGCTTGATACTTTAACTACTAGACCAAACTTGATGGCATGAGTCACCAAGAGTCTTTCAATTATTTTGAATTATTCTTGAAATTGCAAACATCAACTCTAGAGAAGTTCTTGACTCTTTAAGAATACCTAATCTTTTAGGTAGCTTCTCCTGTAAAAGCAATAATTACTTATATACTTTTTAGTGTAATAAATGTTCCATTTAAAGTGTTAGTTAAAATCTGTTATGAAAATCTGTTACACACAGATCTTATTCTCCCATATCCCAGAAACAAATTGTCCCTCAACCTGCTACCAATAGATAAAAATCCAAGCTGTATGTAGTTGAAACTTTCACTAAATATGTCAACTGATCTAGATAAAACAGTTCTTCTTGGATTTGCTAACAAATGCAGTGAAATTATAACAAAATTAATTTTAGGGTTTATAAAATTTGCACCAAACTATAATCTTAAATACATGTAAGTAAAAGGCCATATACATGAGTGATTATTAAAAAGAACCATTTAAATATGAGCATACATATATATTTCACCATTAAATTGAAATTGTCAAACTTTTTTAGCAAACTAAAGGTCATAATTCTTAATTGTTTTATAAATGGTTTAAAATGTCAAAATACATTTTTTTTTTCTATATACTATTAAATAGACTGTGTGGGTATAATTGTGGGTATACATGTTCAAGTCAGCTTTTGGTTCGCCCCAAGCAATAGCCTGATACCAGATCAGTCAGTTTACTAACAGCATCCATGGTGTGGATAAGGAGGGGAGTCAAAGTGACGTAATCAATGTGCCCCAAGGGGGCAAAGCTTGTGGTCTGATGTGACTTTCATCATTCTGGTGAAAACAGCAAGATCCTGCAGGTGCTTGTGCTATTACCACACCAAAAGATGAATGGGAATTGTCCTCCCTCCCAAAAGAGATGGGCTTATAGCCCATTATATTGTGTGGGAAGGAGAAAGAAGCATGAGAATTCAATCTTGATTTCAACATAAGTCAGTCTTGCATTTGTTCCACAGCAGTACTCAGGACTATTTCCAAGGCCTTCTTTAGCTTTTCTACAATATAGGAAGTCCTCGCTTCAGGTCTACTTCTTCAGTAACTGTTTGAAGTTACAACAGCCTGAACAAAGTGTACTTACAATATGCCTGTTGCAGCATCCCTGTGGTCATGTGACTGCAATTCAGGCACTCAGCAACCAGCTTGCACTTATAACACTGCAGAGTCCTGTGGCCATATGATCACTACTTGCAACACTCGCTGCCAGCTTCCAACGAGCAAAGTTGATGAGCAAGCTGGCAGGAGGTCACAGTTGGTGACCATGTGACTGTTTCAACCACGTGGAATTCACTAACAATGGCAGCTGGGACTGTCCAAACAGCCATCATAAGTCAGTGCAGTCATGTGACATCACATCTTACAACTGTATCACTTAGCAACAGAGTTTCTGGTTCCAATTACTATTGGTGAGTGAGGACTACTTGTAAATCTATTCTTCTACAGTCTTCTGTTTGTCTCTATAAGTTACAGTTCAGCTTGGTGGGAGAACCCTGACAACATCTCCAAAATACAAGTAAATGTCCAAAATGCCCAATTTAGTGATTTTGCAATTATTCTGACATTTATTTATTAAATTTATATGCTGCCTATTTGCTACAAGCAGCTCAAGGATGGCTCACAGATAAAAATTGTAGCCAGGCCCCAAGCCATATAGGACTTTAAGATTTAACAACTGATTTAATACAACAGTATTTTGTTAAGGATTGTAACAAAATACTGTTGTATTAAATCAGTTGTTAAATCTTATTTATCGAGATGTATATTTCAATCTCAAAACATTTAAATTTCAAAATAGTTTTTGAAGTGTTCTCAGCACAAAATACATCATGAGCATTTTACTTTGTGATACAAAAACAAATGAAACAAAGCTGGACTTTTTCAATAGGTAGTTTTGAATGTTCCAAATAACTGAGCAAGAAAACTGACCACTATGTAGTGACTTTGATTTGGCTGCTTTCCTCAAACTTTTTACAGTCAAGCTAGTGCCACCACAAGCACCAGTTACATTCTTGCTGCTATTGGTATGGATGTGGTGAAATGGAAACAGAGTATTAAGAGTAAAACAGCAGTTAAACACAAACTGAGACAGAGAAGGTTGACACATTAGCATACCTTCAATCCTGCTTAATAAATTAGCATTTAAAAAAACTAGAGTTAGCTGGTAGATGAGAGTATTGCATGATCTGTCCTTTTGATTTTAAACTTCAGTATCTTTTCTAAAATAAAAAGACTCTACAGTATGCTAGTTTGCTAGTTGAAAGTTAATGTCTAAGTTCACTCTGTGCATATTTTTATGTCTTGTAATGTTAATGCTATTCATGCAATTAGTAAATCTCAACAGCCTTTTTTCAGCCAGTAATCCTTGATGGGTGCAGGTAAAAACAGAAATGAAGATGCTTTTGCCAAGCTTGCACCTGGCAAGCACTCTGCCAAAAAACCAAAAAGACAAATCTGATGCTTGATCTTGGGAAATAAGTGGGATGTTGTTAGTACCTACAGAAAAATTGCCTAAGCAAGTGAATATTTTTTTAAATCAAAACTTTAAGGAAATCTGAGAGAGGAGATCTGCTAATTGAAAAGAAAATTGAAGCTATTAGTTGATGAGTTTGTTTTGTAATCTGCAAAACAAGCTTCATGAACATTAAGAAATACTGATACTTATGAATTGCAATTGAATTACAAACTCTATTTATATGATGATTGATTGATTGATTGATTGAGATACTTTCTCCTGGACCTGTCGGCCAAAATTCCCTGGCTGACAGGGTCTGCAGCAGGCCCTTACTGTGGGGTAGGCTCATCCCATTGGGATGAAATAGTTCCTCAGACAGCCTGGACTTATAGAACAAAGGGGTTTATAGATAATAACCACCACTTTGAACTGGACCGAAAGCAAAGTTGCAACCAGTGCAGCTCATGTAACAGAGGTATCACATGGGCCACTCTAGGGGCCTCAGAGCTGTCCATGCAGCTGCATTCTGTGCCCGCTGTAGCTTCTGAATATTCTTCAAGGGGAACCCCACGTAGAGCATGTTGCAATAATCCAAGCAAGAGATGACTAGGGCCTGAGTGACTGAGCACAAAGACTCCTGACCCACGAAAGGGTGCAACTAGTGCACAACATGAAGACAATTATCAACTAACATATGTGTTTCTATTGAAAGTTGTTAACAGTATTATTTCTGGGCAATATTCTACACAATTTTATATCCAGTTTAAAACAACATACTCAGAATTTGATGCACTTTTACTTTAAATGATAATCAATAAGAAGAAGCAGGTGAAAGCAAAGCCCACTATATAAACCAGAAATAGTGTATTCCATTCCACTAGCAAGGTAGATGGACTCAATTATGGTGGCAATGAGTGCACCATTGGAAGCCTTGAAGGAACAGGTTAGGGATAGATCTTCATGGAGAAAATCTATCTATGTGGTTCCTAGGAATTGAAAAAAACCTGGTGGTACATAATCAATCAATCAAGTCTATTCCATGAGAGATTTCTAAGTAGCTTCTGAAATTGCTGGGGGAGAGGATGAGCAGTCCTACAAAAATGAAAATCTTTCAATCATTATTGAGCAGGAACCAAAAAAGCATTAAAACTTTAGCATTTAATCAGAGGGCCAAATGTTCAAAGGTGAAACTCTAATTAAGTGTGAACTCTATAGTTTCAATCAGTTTTCTCTGAATATTGTATTCTATTGTACATAAAAATAAATACTTCAGAAGAATGAAATTTGGTAAATCACTCTTCCAAACAAACTATTAGGAATGTACAAAAACACTTTTAAGATTTGCTTTTATCTTTTTTGAAAGTGGTTTAAAGTCAAAACAACTATGATTTCAAGTTTTAAAGAGTTTGCTTTTGAAACATTTTGAACATATGCACTAACTATTCTATATATCAGGATTTTTTAATCTGTATGCCCTTTGATTTATGATTCTCACTATCCCTAGGCAATATGGCTAACAGGAAATTACAGAAGTAGTTATCCAAAATATTTAAAAGAATTCAAGTTAGGGTCTCTATGAAGCCAAAAATAAATATCACTTTTCAGAATATGACAGTACTTTGCCACTAGGAAAAAGAAATCATAATTATGCTGAATATAAAGTATATTTACTTTGATGCCTTCATTCTAGAAACATTCCTTTGAGAAAGGCTCTTGAAAATTGATAATACAGTGGTGCCTCACAAGATGAGATTAATCCGTTCCGGAAGAACGCTCTTAGCATGAAATGCTCGTAAAGAAAAACGCAGTTTCCCATAGGAAACAATAGAAAGTCAGATAATCCGTTCCACGCCCCCAAAAATATTCACCAAAAAATC
>JANHZU010003369.1:46024-59433 GCA_032468055.1 Acrochordus granulatus
TGGGAAGACTCCGGGAGGCAGTGCATGACAGGGGGGCCTGGCATAATGCAGTCCATGGGGTCGCGAAGAGTCGGACACGACTGCGCAACTGAACAACAAAAAAGAGGTAACGGTAAAGGTTTCCCCTGCCAGTCATGCCTAACTCTAGGGGGTAGTGCTCATCTCCGTTTCCTAGCCGAAGAGCCAACGTTGCCTGAAGATACTTCCATGGTCATGTAACCAGCATGACTATATTTCAACAAGGCCAGCATCTTAACTGTTCACACCACTGCATGATTTATAATAAAATATTGCTATTCATAGCTACCACCACAGTCTGCATATTCAGACTGAGGTGGAATCTAAGAATACACTCAGACTGAAAATCTGAGCCTTCAAGAAGAATCTTGAAGTCTATCTGTGGCAAAGTAATTTTCTATTTTATAGCCTGCTTTTTTCCACTGTCATGATCCTCACTTGAAATCTCAGTTAATTCCAAAACTCAAACAGATTCATTTTCAGTGATGGTGTTGTAATTAAAGTATTTGAATAGGACTGGAGAGACCTAGGTTCAAAACTACCTTCAGTCATGGAAAAAAATCAGGTGATATTGTGCCAATTGCTTTTTTTTTTAGTTTAATCTACAGTACCTCAGAGCAGATAAAATAGAGGAAGGTCTCCATGTACATCACCTTGGCAGGAAAAGTGGAATTTATTGTCACTGTTGCTATCTCAAAACAATTCTTGTATTTCACTTTCTGTTAGTTCTAGGATAAGACTGTAGTTTTACAGTCTGTCTCAGTTTTAAACCATGAGACTGACTCATCCACAATTTCATTTGTTCTTCAGTCATGCTTCTTCATAAGAAATTGCTATTGGCCATCTAATAACCATAGACAATACTGAAGACCATTCGCCAGGCCTTGATTGAGACAAAAAAATGGTTGTGGACATAATTTGGCAAATGAAAGAAAATAGTGATTTTCACAAGTATTTCAGCCAACTTATATTTTGCTTATCAAGGTATTGCAGTCTTAAAGTGCTTTATCAACACTTTATTATGGAGAGAATTTGGAGTTTTGAAGGGCTTAGCATCTGAAATGCCTTGAGCAACCAAAATAAGTGTTCTCGAAGGCATTTCTGAAAAAAAACCCTCCACCTCCTCACTCCTCAGCAAAAGATACTGATTTCTGAAAAATTTTGCAAAATCATTTGAAGGGATGAAAGTTGCAGAAGGAGTTCTCTAGCCTGATACTAAAATATTCATAGTTGTTCCAAGTCACTGCTGGGATAATTTATTTGTGGTTTATCTTAAAAATGGATGTCAAAAAAACTGAAATGTAATCCAAGGCTCCAGTCCGTGATGTAGTGGCCAGATTTAATCATTATCAACCTAGCCTTGATATTAGCTGCTTTATGACATGTTTCTCTTGTCTGCATCATTACATAGCTCAGGAATTGCTCTTTGATACAACTTTAAACTTATTTCTCTAGGACTACCAGTTGAAACTTTCCACCAAAAAAGAATCGAGTCATCATTAAAAAAATGCCTTGAAGTCCAATTTAACTGGATTGTTCAAAAGAATACTATGGGTAATGGGATTAAGACCAAACAGGGACAAATTCCCCATCTATTTCTTAGCACAGAGTACACACCAAGAGAATTATATCAGTCTTTTGCCCATAGAAAAGGTTTGAAGCCAAGCTAAAGTGGATCTACAAAATCTGTGCACTCCAATATCTTCCCCAAAACTAGAATGTTGCAAGATGACTAGAAATGATTCAGAACAGTGGAATTCAGAAAATGTTGTTGTTATTATTGCTTCATATGGATTTTCCCCATATAAAATTTCTTCCATTACCTCTTTTTTTGAATGTTAGAATAGTCCTATAATAAATGAATTCTTCCTATCTATTGAGATAGCTGCTTTAATAATTCAGGAAGAGCAAAGGTCAAGCACACTAATTGTAATTCTCAAGTCTTAAAAATTCTCCATTATAATAAAACAACATATACTAAGGTTACCTGAAATGAAATTGTACCAATCAGGCTTTCATATCAGTGTATACTCTGCAGTATATCATACAAATTGGTTATAACAGACTATTGAGTAATTTACAATTTCTCCTTGCTCCAGAATTCTTTCCTTTGCCTTTGACCACTTAACAAAAATCTCAGTTCGATTTTTCTGTGCATGGGAATTTGTAATAGTGAAAAATAGGTAGCCCCTATTACTACAATATGACTTCAAGGAGTACTAAACCATATTTGATCAGATTCTAGTTGCCTGATAAATTGACATGATTATCTCCAATAGCCATCAGGAAATTATATTGGTTATAGTGATTTGATGTGTACATTCTATAATATATGCTGATTTACAGGCTGATTTGTGAAGGATCACAGGCTGATTCCCTTCTGTTCTTTTTTAGACCACTTAGTTCCTCATTCAGGGAAGGAAAACATGGGAAGCTGGGCACCACTCTACTGAAAATCACCATTGTGTTTTGGAGCCATTTAACACATGAAGAATAGAACTCTTTTAGAATATGTATAAAGAGATAATTAGTATGGAATTCAATCAAGAGTATCAGCAGGAAGGCTGTGAACATCTGTTGATTTTGTCATGCCTTATCTCTCAAATGAAACTGTCTATGTGTACATGTTGAATGTCCAGCATACAACTGTAATTACAAGTGCATACTGAAATGCTAAATTAATGAAAGGAAGTAATCACCAATAATTTTTATTGTTTTTAAAATGAACAAATATATTTGGAACATTTTATTATTCCTTGTTACCCATTCATGATAACCAATAGCAAATAAATATTTTTGACCATGGAAACAATTTGAGAAATCCTTTATAATAACTAAATTTATTTGAGCAATGGATCACAGATTTGAGTTCTCAGCATTTGAAATGTGAAATATTTGTTTTGGAAGAAGGATAAGGATGTTAATTGTTATTTCCAAATCCAGATCTGATAATTCAGATTATACATGGCTATTACTCTAGGTAAAAGCTGAAATGCAATGTACAGGGAATACTGTGCCACTAAGTGGAAAAAATAGTATTTATGCCATACTGTATCTATTGAGAGATGGCACCAAAACTAGTTCTAGCTCAAATGGTTATTAAAATACCCCTTTTAGATGTTCCCTCAAATCTACATTTATCTGGTGGCAGTTTGGGTATCTGTGGGCCATTCACTATTTTAATTGTGTTGTACCTCCCACTACAGACAGAAACTAGATCTGGGGAACTGGATGAAATCAACCGTAGCAGGCCACATTCTATCTGCTGCTGCTGCTGCTTCTCAGTCATCCAGGCTAACCCTAACAACCTAAGCTGTTATCTCCTTAACTGCTCCCTCTATTTCTCAACCCAGATCACAGTGCATTGGCAACAAGGCCAGTCTGGCATTCAGCTGACTCCAGCCACCACAATAGGTGGTGATAGGTCTTCTGATAGGTCATTCCTCTGCTTCTTGCCCTTCCCATCTGGGCAGTGAAGACACATCTCATTGTTTGGCTTCTGCATGGATGGGTCTCCCTTTTTCTCTGAAGGATAGTTCCTTTTCACTAGTCCCCATGCCTTTCCTTTGCTTTCCCAAAGCACACATGGATGTTTTGATCATCGCTTCTCACATTGCATCCTTTAATACTAAATCAGGCAACCTTCCTGATCTTCCCTTCCCCTCCCTCTTTATGGTACCATTCTAGGTCCAAGACTGCAATAAGAACAATCGGCTATGGGTTATTCTTTCATTCCTAAATTTCTCTGTGTCTCCTTGGAAGCTATGTAGCAAGAAAGAACTGATAGTTTAACTTAATGGAAATAAAGTAGCAACATTGCTTCATTGAAAGATGAGATTGTGAAATAAAAGGAAGGCTTTGAAGTAAATTGGACAGAAGGTGGGTCAGGGCAATGTGCCTCATCCAACCTGAGCAAAAAACCCAAAGGAGCAAAGGGTTGAATGTCTTTGTATTTTCTCATTAATCCAGGGTATGTCTTGAAGCAAAATTGCAAAAAAAACCTTGCACACCAAATTTTAAAAAGGCAACTGGACTTTTTATTTTTAGATGTTACAGAGAAACATTTCAATTCCATTCCGTCTTTTTCAGTTTCATATAAAAAGGAAAAATTATATGGAATATATGAACACATTTCTCAAAAGGGGGGCAGGAAACTGTGAAACTTAATATCTTTGTTCTCATGTATCAAGCTGAAAAGACAGGACATTGGCAATAAAGGGAGAGGTCTCAAGATTTCAGTTTAATCACCTCTCCTCTAGCCAAAGGTCAGTTTTGCATATATGCCAAAGTGTAGTTGTAAATGGGGGGCAATTGAAATCTTGTCCATCCCCCTTTGTTAACTGAAGGTTTTAAAGTCTTAATGTGTATGCTTTCTTTTATCCCTCTCAAAAGACAGTTGGTTTCTCTATCAAGAACTTGAAATCTGCAATCTTGGATGGAGTGTTCTTTCTGTCTAAAATATAGTTATACAGCTGATGTGTCTGAAAAATGTTGTTGATTGAATCTTTAATATAACTACTGTTGCATTTCCCCAATGTAAAATTCTGAACAAGCTTCATTACATTGAATGGCATACATGACATCTGCCTGTTTGTGTTTGGGAGTCTTGTCTTTGGGATATACTGATTTTTCTTTAAGTATATTCATTGGTTTGAATTGAACCCTAATGTTATGTTTATTGAAAATTCTTCTAAGTTTCTCTGATATTTCAGTAACATATGGAATGGTTACTTTGCTTCATCTGTCTGAATCCTCTTTCTTAGAAGCAAAAGAGTAAAGGTTGTATCTTTTAGAGGCTTTGATAAAGGATAGCCACAATTGCTAAGAGATCTTGTGATATGCACTTTTTTCTTGACGGAACTTTCCTTACTTGAAGGTAAAATCTCAGCATGATGTTTTAAGGTCCTGATCACTTGCAATTTATGATCAAAGGATGATGGGAATCAAAAGATATTGATCTGTGCATGTAGATTTCTATAAACTTCAATATTAATATGAATTATATTTAATATTAAATATTCTATCTTCTTTGATGTGTATGGCACAGTCCAGAAAAGCCTAACAATTACCTTTAACATCTTCAATTGTATATTTCTGATATGTTGTGTGAATTCTCCAATTCATGTGTTTTGATTTTGACCCAGGTATCATCCACAAATCTAAACCAGTGGATTGGGGGACAACCTGTGAAAGAGTTCAAAGCTTTGAATTCAAATTACTCCATATAAAGATTGGCTACAATAGGAGATACAGGAGACCCCATTGTACAGCCATGTTTCTATCTGTAAAAACCATCATTGAATTTGAAATAAGTGCTTGTCAGGCAATGGTCCAAAAGAGAGCAAATGTTCTTCAGGGCTTAGTTTTGTCCTATGAGCTAATGAACTGTTTTGTAAAAGCCTTTTCCTCACTGCTCTGACTGCTTCATCTGCAGGTATGCAAGTGAATAGTGAAGTTACATCATAAGAAACCATTGTTTCATCATAGTCCAACTTAATATTTCAAACTTGGTTGTTAAAATCTTGTGAATTGCTGATCTGATGTGGAGAGTTGCTGATCAGAGGTGCAAATAAAGTGGCCAAATACTTCGCAATGTTATAGGTGGCAGAGTTGATGCTGCAAACTATAGGTCTCAGTGGAATGCCTGCTTTGTGAATTTTGGGGAGGCCATATGTGCATGATGTTGCTTCCCCTGGGTATAGTCGATAATATGGTTGTTTATCAATGGCCCTGTCCTTAATTAAAAGTTGCAAATAGTCAATAAACTTTTTCTTATAAATGCCAGTGGGATCTCTATTAAGAGGTTCATAGGTATTATTATCCTCCAGCAATTTGTCCATCTTGGCATTGTAATCCACTGTGTTGAGAATAACTGTACATCTCCCTTTGTCAGCTGGCAATATGATAATATTTGTATCCTTTCCTAATGAAGTCACAGCCTTTCTTTCTTGAATCATAAAGTTTGGGGATGATGTTTTGGCAGTGGAATGTGCAGCAGACACTTTCTTGAAGGCATGAGTGGAGCAGGCGTTACTGGGATAAAGATGGTTCACTGACTTAACAAGCTATTATTAGATCAACCACATGATTGTATGTGTGTATACACACATGCACACACACACAAAACAGCAATTGCCAGTCATAAGAGAATGTGGCAGCCTAGCAACTAGCATGAATGGCTGCCTGTAGCAATGATCAACCACTGGAAGAGAGGGACTGCCAGGGACTGCAGCAAATAGCTACTAGAATGGAATGAAATGCTTAGGGACTTAACTTGGGTGAAATCAGAAAAAGCAGTTTTGAATTGAACCTGTAAAGCATGAGCACAGACTGTGTTTGTTATTGACTGGGAATGGGAGGAGATACCATCATCCATTACTTGCACTCAGGAAATGGTAGGTGGCCATTCTGCAACAGGCCAAACATAGTGTGAATAGGTCCTCAGCTGCTTTTGATTCACCATAATCTGATATCATTTTACCAAACTTGTATAACAGCAACTGTTTCTTTGAGTTCCTTTATATTAGTATCTAACTACGATATCTTTTTCTGGTTTCCTTTTGATTGCCTTCAGTTTTTCCAAGTGTCAAGGTCTTCCCCAATAATGTTTGTCTTTTCATTATGCTAACAAAATATTTAAACATTAGCTTCATCATTATTGCTTTAATTTAGCATATTTAGCAATATGCTGAAACTGTGAAAAACACTTTTTGCATTAAACATTTTTTCTGTGATGTTTATGTACTTCAGTGTTTTATATAGATCTGTCATGTCTTTCTTTTCATGATAGCAAAATTGTCTGCATCTCATGGCTCCAATCATCCTTCCTGTAGAGGATTTTGTTTTAGCGTGGAATGATTAAGTCTTTCAACTTTGTATTTGCTCGTTTGCATTGGAATGGCATTACTTAGTGGCATAATTGTAAGGCTGCTGTTTTTAGTTTTAGGATAGATTTTTTTTCCTGCCATGGCTACTATATAAATGAATGGACAAACAGACCCACAGAAAGTTTCCCATATGTTGTTACCTAGAATGATGTTTTTATTTTAGACAATGCCTGATTTAATAACTGGTGTATCATTCAAACAATTATATATATATGCATGTGTGCATAAAATTTGTATGACAAAAGAAAAGCCTACCAGTTAAATACAAAATATTACAAGATGCAAAGAAAAGAGGAGGATTTGGTTTCCAGATTGGAAATTTTATTTTGCAGCTTGTTTGGTCAGAATGAAAGAATAGGTGTTGCTGAGAAACAAGAGTCTTTTTAGAGTTAGAAGAGCATTACCTGAGGTTTGGATAACATGGATACTTATGGTACTATAAAGTTAAAATCAATGTGTATTTTAAAAATCATTTTATTAGATGTACCGTTTTGAGAATATGGAACAAGTACAAATCCAGGCTGTGCCCAAAAAGCAAGTGCAATATCCATATTTATTGGTGACTGGAAATCCTTTTTCAATTTCTGTGTAAAAAAAAATAAACTTGTAATTTATAGGTTTAATGATGATTAAACAAGATAGATTCCAGAAAGAAGAGTATCATGGTACAACTTTAAAGAGAGAAGTTAAAATATAATTCTACTTATAACTGTTGTAACAAATATCAGAATCTACTTTTTTATATCTTTCTCTTTTTTCTTTCTTTTACTTTTTTTCTTCTATTGCATTTTCCATTATTTTCCCTTTTTCGTTTTCTCTGTTCTACTTTAGTTTGCATTAGTTCTTCTAATTGCTGATAAAACTTTCAATAAAAGTTATGTATACACACAGACATACACACATAGGCACACACACAAATTTCCTACTTGTACCTTACCACCCACAGTTTGAAATTAGCTGACTTAAAATTTAAGGATATAATAAATATTAGATTATTTATTTAATCTTTTGATTTTGGATAATATTGTCAAGTGCAAAGGTCCAGGCCCAGATGGAGAAGAGATTTATTGATCCTACACAATTACAAAATTTTGCCCAATTGACCCTTGAACACCTGCACACTAAGATAAGGTTCAATGGCTCTCAGAAGGGGTTGGGCTTCTTATGCTTGAGAATTCATAGAGATTCAAGACTGATTCCCACTTCACCCCTAGTTCTATCCTTTCCCTCCCACAGATATTGTTTTCACAACCTTTTTGGAATTTGAATCAGAAAATGAAACAAGAGGATGAATACTATATATGATCCAGGAGCAATAGAGTAATAAGGCTGGAAATATAATCCTTTTCTAGCTTACTGATGAGTCTTATACAAAAGCCTTAATTGAACAAAGCCATGATCATGGCAGAAATCAATATTTATCCACTCCATCTGCTGATGATCATGGCTGATGGAGGATTGAGATTTATAATGTAAGAAGAATTAATAGTAAATAGAATATAGATTATTGTAAGAAATTAATCTATCTCATTGAAGTGATTTGATCATATAAAGGTAATGAGTATTGAAGCACAAAAGATATATACAGTGCTACAGTGAGAGGATCAAGAACAAAAGGAGGATAGAGAAAATCATATTTGAAGAAAGTTTACTCTAGATTTCTATCCCTTTTCCCAAGATCACTGCTTGGTGATTATACAAATTCTGGTTTGAAAGATTAAAGCTTGCTAAATTCATGCTGAACAGAAGCCAAAGATCTAAATCATTAAAGAGATGGATGAGGTGCATGAATTATTAATGTTTATTTAACTTGCTCCTATCATCATTTAACTTGATTTAGTAGCTGCCTTTTTTATGTAAGAAAAATATGGGATAATTTAGTCTGAAATAAAAGTTTTGGCAGTATTCTACAGCAAAGATGACAATGTTCCCAAGCCTCTGTTAAAATGGGGAAAATACCATTTTCTGTTCCATCTAATGAAAAAAAATATTTTGAGGAAATATTCAAAGTGCATTTAAAGGGTGTTTTTTTCCCATTTTTATCAGATAAAGTGTATAAGTGCCAAAGGAGTATTGACTGAAATTGTAATACTGAACATGCTGCATTCTTCCGTTTTAGATATCAAGTAAGATATCAGGATATAATCAAACATCTTTTAAAAATAAATTTGTGGAACATCCTAAAAAGAGATACATTTTTAACATTTATCTTCTTATTTCTAATCCAAAATGTAAATATGTAAATGGAAGTAATTTATTAGAAATAATTTTGTTTTCAGAACTTAAAAATGAAGGTAATATTATTAAATTAAAGATTGTTCATTGATGTGTCATTTCTATTTTTTGGTTTCAAGATTTTTTGCTACTGTGTTAATTTTTCAACCCATCTAAAAAAGGTACAGTATTCATTTTTAAATACTCCTAAAATGTAATACAGGTAGTCCCTGACTTACAAGTGGTTATATAATGACTGTTCAAAATTACAGTGGTCTTGGAACAAGTGCTTCACAACCAGTAAAGCATTTCTTGCTGTAAGATGTCTTTCTATCCCCATGTGGCTACGTGACTGCATTTCAGCTGCTTGGCAACCACACCTTTATGACTAGTTGCAGCATCCTGCAGTCATGAGACCATAATTTGTGACATTTTATGCTGGTATCTGGCATTTTTTTGTCAGTTTCTGACAAAACATGCCTGTTGGAAGAATAGGCTTACATTTAGAACCTCAGCATTTGCTTAATGACTGCAGTGATGACTGCAAAAAAAGTCATAAACTTGGGTCCAGTCAGATGGGTGCCTTGATTTACGACCCGAATGACTTAAACCGTAAATCCAGCTCCAATATCAGTTATAAGTAGACCACCATCTATATAGTTTTTCAATATTTTACAATAGTTCTGGCAACTAACAATATAAGTTGAATTCCTTATGTTGTACTACTGCAGAAAAGAGAAAGAAAATGTGCAATATATATACAAGTATTAATTATTAAAGAGTATTGTGAATATTTTCCAATTTTCTTAAGTATCAGTTAATAGAGTGAGTAAAAGTGCATTGCCATTACAGATGGCAATCTGTAGTAGTTTGATTGCAACATTTCCAACAAAATTTAGGAAAACATTGATTAATATGATTCAATTTTAAGGAAGCAAGAATAGTAGAAAATAATTTCCATATTGTTAAGAAAACTACATGTTCCTGAAGTAAAACTTTACTAAATTTGCTTTTACTGCCATCTATTATTTAAGATCAATTATAATCAACGTGCTGAATAGATAGAAAAATAAAGTCATAAAGTTCTCTTGTTGCGTCTACATCTTATATTGTTTTAAAATATTTAAGAGAGGCTATTGAATTTTGTACACTTTTCGGTATAATATTGAGGTCTGTACATGTTCCTGTTTATCTGAGCTTATCATATTCTTTCCATTTCAAAGGATCTGGAATTCTTTTGTCAACTCTGAATAGGAAGCTTCTTATAAATTATGAAACCCAACCATTACAGAGAACATCCGTAGTCAAAAAGTCCATGAAATTCTAAGCCGTTCCCCTACCAGTACTGAAAACCTCAAAGGATTTATAATACAGTTCCTATCTCATTTTCATGATTTTAAGCAGCTTTGATTTTGAATTACCTTTCCCCCATCATTTTTTTAGTTCATGTGACCTGATGTATTGTCTTATAATAATGTAATAAAACATGTTGATATTCCTTAGTTTTCTTCATGGGTTTTAAAAATGCTTGTCAAGACTGCTCAACTTCATGGTTACTGGTATATTTTTTCCCAAAATAATTTCTGATCTTATTCACAAGCTTTCTTAGAAATATTTAGGAACACACTAAATAACTATTCTTATCAGCCTACCTTAGATGCAGAGGACAACTAGATAATATAATTACATTGTGTTCATTGCATAGGTAGTAGTAGAGTAGAAGATGGCAATACAAAGCCCCTCCACAACCAACATATAAATATAGGCAACCCCTATGTCCCTCTTTGCAGGACTATGACACTGATTATGTTACCAGGATTCAATTGTTTTAAAAGTGAACTATTTTCTAATGTAATTTTATTTTACACATCCATTTATTTATTCCCAAAATTTGAAGGCTGCTTACTCATATGACTAAGGACAATTTTCAGTGTATTGAACTAAAACATTCATAAATAGTAACGTTAAATAAAATCAGTTGCTGTTCTAATTAAAAATTACATGCTGAAAGGCCATATTTAAGAGGACTGTCTTCACAGTTTTTCTGAAGGACAAAAAATGGGGTCAATCCCAATGCAGAGGACGACCTATTCCAGAGAGAGAGCACTGTCATTCAAAATGGAATTCTCTGAGTCTCAGCCACCTTAATCTCTGCTGAGATGGGCATCCTCTTTCTTGTAAGGTAGCTTAATTCTACTGCGAGGTAATAAGGCCTAAGGTTCATAGTACGTGATGGGATGTCTAACAGAGCCAGTGAAACCAAAGAAGGAAATATGACCGTTGAAAAAGAAACATCTCAGTCCAGGGGATGGATGAAGAATATGGAGATTCTATAGTTCTTTAGTGAGCAGCCCAGTAATTACTAAATTTCTACATATCAATAAAATATACTTTGTTGCATCTATCTTCAAACATTTTGGTTCCTATCTGAATGGGCATTTTTCCCACAACAGGGATGAAGGAGAGATTCAGAGAAATTCCACTTTAATCGTGCTAGATATACGCAAACAAGAGAATTACTTTGATAGGTTTTCGAGATCCTGTTACTGTATATTACCCGACTTGCAATAAAGGTCTTTCCAGAAGTCCGGGTGAATCTGAGTGTGTAGCTTCTCAGGGTCTGATACTATATGACTTTATAGGTTACCACTTGCACCTTTAATTAGATATGGAGGTATGCTGGCAACTAGGGCCTCTTCTGCAGATTATGTATTATTCTGCTAAAGTGGATATTACCTGTCTGCAAGTAAGTAGCCATATTTTGTGCCAGCTTCGGCTTCTAAGTTATTTTCAAGGGGATCCAAGGAAAACAAATTAGAATAGTCTAATTGAAAGATGAGAAGAACATGAGTTACTGTCTTCAGAGCTGCTTACTTCAGGACAGTGCAACTGGCAGCCCCATTTTCTTGGCTACTAATTTCACCTGCTGTTCTAGCAAGAGTTTTAAGTTCAGAAGGACTTCAAGATTGCACATCAGCTCCTTCAGAGATGTTCAAACCATCTAAAGTAAGGGATGAAACATCCATAAAACAGGGAGTTATTTATACTAACCAAACTTTGCCTTTTTTGGGGGCGAGTCTACATCTGTTCTTCTCTATCCCATCCCTCACAACATCCAAGCAACTCATTCAGGACTTCTCCTGCTTGGGTTGGGCTTGAAATACAAGCAGTATATTGATGTGATCTAGTTGATCTCCCTCAGTAATTTCACACAAATGTTTAATAAGAAAGGGTGGAAGACCAGGTTTTGAGACATCACACAGAGAAGTACCCAGTGTTGAACACAACCATTCTTCCCCCAGTACCACTGTTTGAAGCAGCTTATTCAAGAAGGAGAAAAGCCACTGCACAACTCCTAACCCTTGGAGATATGCCAAAAGGGTACCACTGTGAAGTATTTTGTTTTATTTTAGTTCTGGTTTCTTTTTAATTGTTTTCTTTGTACTTTAGCAAATAAAACAATAATAACTTTTATTTATTAAAAAGAGATTATACCACTGAAATTCATCAACTATCAAAATTCTAAAATGTATTTTCCACTGATTTTCAGTAGAAATAATGCCAATAAGTTTAACAAATTGTTACAGCTGAAAAAATATTTCCTAATTAAAAAAATAAAGAAAAATAAGAAAAATATTCTAGCCTTGCCTTGGTCTTCAGAAGATGAAACCTTCATGGACATCATCATTATCTTGCCTTTGACTGCAAAGGCTGATCATGCCTTACTTAGAATATATTTGGAATTAATGAAAGTATCTGGAAATATAAAAAAAATACTTTGAAGTGAAATTGAGAGGGATGGGGGAGTGATGACAGGATTTTTTTCTTATAGTACCTAGTTTACATTTCTTCCAAATTTGTCTGAACATTAATTAAACTTAGCCTAAACTTAGGAACTTAAACACAGTAGGTTTCTTTTCCCTTATGCCAAATTGCCCTGCCAGATAAATGTTTACAACTGCATAAAGCTGTAAACAAAGAAGTACATAGTGAAACAGCCAAAAGAAATGTCTGAACAAAGAATTGTTTTACAATTTATCAAACAGTCCCTATCTTTGGGCCTAGCTAAGATAGACACTGAAGACATTTTGCTTGCATCAGACAAACTAGTCAAAACCAGTTATCCCAGTAAAGTATGAAGGAACTTTGAAATGTCCATTGTTCTAACATACTGTCAAATTCTTCACTTATGCCAAGAATACTAAGGAATACAGCTGAATTTATATAATTAATATTTGTTCCAAAATATTAATCATTATACTCATTGCAGAACAGGGCAACCTTTATCAT
>JANHZU010003369.1:61466-72279 GCA_032468055.1 Acrochordus granulatus
CTCTTCGGCTTGGAAACGGGGATGAGCACCGCACCCTAGAGTCGGTCACGACTGGCAGGGTCTCCTTTACCTTTCTTCTTTGCAACTGTTTTATATGTCTAAGTGGAGCAGCTGTCAGTCAGATACTGCAGAGGAAAAACACCTGTGACCTTGATAATCACATGTACTATTTTATGTTTCAAGGTAATCCATTCTTCAATAGACATATATACAACTGAACGTACAGTCATGCCACTATATACATCTATTCAATCAACTGTATGTGATCTTTAGGAGTTTAATCATACCAAGATGCAATAGAATTTACAGTCACATAGATAAAATGCATTAGACAAGGGCAAGGCTCCTGCTAATTGCCCTACATCAGCCAAAAGAATGGCACAAGATAGCAGATTCATGTCAAACTGGCTATAAGTCTAGTTAAACATTCATAATTTACAGTGATAACTAAGTATTGTTCTTCAGAGGAATGTAGAAGCCTTTTTGCTTGAAGGCAAGTGTTGGGAGCTTCAAAATGAGTGACCTGAACTAGCAATGGGTAGAGCCAAAGCCAAGAAAGAATTGTGATACCTTGACCTATGATTAACTATACTTTTAATTAGCATCCAAAGATTTGCTTGGACAAGTTAGCCTTTGCTTACTCCAATTAGACAATTATTTCCTGCTTTTGCCTTAACTAGATATGCAATACCTACTATTTAACAATGAAGGTAATCCTTTATAATATCAAGCAGATCCTTTCTTTGCTGATGCTGAAAAAATGCAACTATTTCTAATTTATTTTCCCCAAAGCAATCTAAACAATCCCAGAAAGAAGATGGGAATGGAAAGAGAAGTTGAAGGGTTATAAAACTTGCCCAATGAAGGTAGCCCTTTGTAGATGGTTTGGTCATGGCATGCCTCTCCAGCTTCTCCTCATACCTCTCATAGCTGATGAAGAACAGAATTCTCTAAAATTATTCAAAAAAAATTGTTAATTGCTTTTATTCTGATCATTCATTCATCCATCCTCATATTTAATCTGCAGCTGCTTCATACTTATTTTCTGTGAAACCAGAATGTTAATCTTTTATTGCCTGTGGGATTGTTTCATCTCACTTACTAGAATTCACATGAGAAAAATTGTCAACATACTATATTCTGTTGATCAGGCCAATGTCCATAAGTCTCAGTCAGAACTGATTAACTGGTTCCCAAGCCCAGTGGAAATACATTTATTTATGCAGGGACTACTCTCCAACTCAGCTGTGTCTAGCAAAATGAAACAGATGAATATTTGTGGCAGAGCTATGCAGCATTTGGAAGGCCAATAGCACGTTATGCCTTTTCTACTCTTCTTCCCAATAATTCAGCTGAGTTAGAAGAGTCATTCTGTCTCAAAAGTGAATCAGCTCTGATATCAGTTGAAATAAATCTGCAGATTGCTAAATTTGCCTTAGGTATTCTCTTTTATTTTTATAAAAAAATTATTACTTTTCAACAGAATAAAATATAACTAACATACAAAAAAACAAACAATAATAGCAACAAAAATAACAAATAACAAAATCTAAAATACAAATACACACACACACAAAATCCCCCAAAAATTACTTCCAATCCAACTTCATATGAATCTGTCGTAAATCAGTACAGAAAGAAAGAGAAATATGTTCCCCTCTCTGTCTAATCAGATTAGTATGATTAAAACTATATACTATAATAAACAATTCCTTTCTATCATTATATATATATTTCTATATTTTAATTAGTCTATTTTAATATATATATATATATTAATTAGTCTATTTTTAACTTACACAGTATTTAATCTAAACATATAAAATGTTCCAAAATAATCAAGTCCATCCACAAAGATTCTTTTATTTTAGTTCACCAGCAGTAAGTTCCAGAGTGATTTCTAAACAATTAGAAACTTCTTTAAATTGTCTTCCCACAGAAAGATTATTAATATAAACATCTTTCAGTCTTTATCTCATCTCAGTCCTGTAGAAAGCTTCATGTGGGATAAAGCATAATACAATCTTCAGCAGCCGAGTCTAAAACACAGTAAACAACCTTCCTTCTTACACAGTCCACAGCACATTAATAACTGACCTATCAAAATAATCTTTAAACACTGAACTGATAAATTTAGATTTAAAATTCAATACCCCAAATAAACATACCACCTGAATCCCAGGTCATCCTCAGAAATCTTACTGAAATTTCTCTCAGCAAAACTAGTTATTTATGTTAGAGACGTTTTTGTGAGATGGGTTCTTCTATGAATCTTCTTACAAATTTAATTACATCCCTAAACAAATAATCTTCTTCCATCAGAGGCAAAATTACTCTGTCAATTCTGTCTAACTCGCTGATCATTCTTTTCCACAGTAGGACATACAGTGATCATCTGAATTAAATTCACCCATTCCTGTCCATTTTAGTTCACCAATTCCCAAGATGTCTATTTGCTATCTCATGTTTGACCACATCCAGCTTACCTTGATTCACTGGTCTTACATTCCAGATTCCTATGCAATGTTCTTTACAGCTTTGGATTTTCCTTTCATCATCAAACACATCCACAGCTGAGAATTGTTTTAGCCTTGGCCCAGCCATTTTTTTCAGAGTGAAATGTTCTTCACTCTTTCTGGAATACTTGTAATTGCCCTCTGCCCTTCACCAATAGCATTTCAGATACCTTCTGACCTGAGGGGCTCATCTTCCAGTGTTATATCTGTCAGCGTTTTGTTGCTGTCCATGGGATTTTCTTGGCAAGTATACAGGAGTGGGTTGCCATTTCCTTCTCCAGTGGAGTCCTATAGCCCATTTTTCAGCAGATATCCAGGAACTCCAACATCTACCATAGTCCTTGTTGACCCAGGCGATGACTGAGCCAGTATGGGTTTCTGCAAATTACGTCTCACCATTATTTTTATGGGAGAGAGACACTTTTTGTCTGCCTCCTTTAATGAGATTTGTCCAATGTAGCTGAACTTCTAACATAGCTCTCATCTTCCTCAGAGCACACAAGTCCCACAACCACTCACTGGACCCACTTAATAAAACACATACTGTACTTCATTTAGTCATTCTGAAAATGAAAATGCTTACCATATAGAGAAGTTAAGTTTCTTTTCCTCCATGTATATCACTGAAATATTTTCCATTTAGTAGCCTATCATACAGTTAGTGTGAATTTTGCTGGAGAAAATTATGTGTGTTACAACTGTAACTATGTTGGCTTTGATAACCACATGGAATATGTAATGGCTCTGTAATATTAATCCTAAACCATATAAGAAGGAGCAAAAGATCTATCAATATAGACATAATAAATAATAGATTTAGTCAGATTCATATGAAGAACAATTGCAACAATCTCGTTTCCATTTATTAGATACTGAAGAAAGGCTGAATGGAAAGCAAGCTGCAGAAATGTTCAGACTTAGCTAAATATAAAAAAAAACTGTTGTTTTTTTTCTACAAACCTAATCTGCCCATAAAAACAATCCAGTCCGAAGAAAGCACTTAGGATTGAATCTTCTGGAGAGAGATGTTTGACATGACCATACTGTTGAATAGTTTTCTGTAGACATCGTTAGTCCATTCTGTTCCAGTAACATGGAATAATCACTGTTTCTAACTAGCAGTCACCAACTCAAGGGATGCACTCATTTGATCATAACAAGCCATACGCCAACTAAGAGCAAGCTGTCTGAGTGTATGAGATTTTTCAGTCTGTCATGTGACTAGTAGCAGCCAGTTCTCACTCTTTTCCCTGTTACCACTAGCAACAGAAAAGCATGTGATGGTTCTTACGCAGTACAGTTGTCCTGTAATTAGGAATGCAAATCCCATAAGCCACATTAAGTACACAGAAATACTGCTTTGAACTATAGGAATTTACCAGTGAATTTTACAAAAAACTGGGAATGAGAGGAACAGCTATCTTCAATGAAAAGCCTATGGCTCAGCAAGGTACCGTAGAGGCACAATCTCACAATAACAAAGTGATGCTTAGCAAAACAGAATATTGTAGTAATAGAATAATGCTACTTTTTCAGTAAAGGAGAAGGTCTTAATAAAAGACTATCCACAATTGGCTTAGGATATATGAACTCTTAGTGAGGAAAACAATAGGAAAAAAAATTATGAAACGAGAATGGGAGAATAAGAGAGAAAATAGATCTCAGTTAACAGACTTGATTATAGCAAGAATAAGGCAGCAAAGAATAGCATTCAGTATAAGGAAAAGATAACTAAAATTTATTTTAGACAAAATTGCATCAGATGAAAATTAGTTATTTTATTCCAGTCTGATAATATGTTGTCTGTAGCTTCCTTCACATGTAGGTAAAATGAAAATGATATGGTTTAATTTTAAAAAAGAGCTGTATACAGTAAAGCAATATATTTATACAAACAGTTAATTATTGTTAGGACAAGGCTGGCTCTATATCATGTTTTATTCCATTCTTTTCCATCCTTTTCATCATTCACTCAAAGAGCCTTTGCCATTAGAGCAATATTTATTTGAAATTTTACATTCTGAACTTCCAAACACTTCAAGGCAAATAACAACAATAGAAATACAATATCTAGGATTCAATATATTTGACAGAAATATGTATTATAAGGACAGCAGTAAATTCTAGAGCTGGGCACTCCCCCAAATCACGAGTCAATTTCTCTAAATATTTCTAGCAGAAAGACTTCTTTAATTGTCTCTTAAAGGCAAGACTCTCCCTTAGCAATAAACATAATATAGGTACTGAAAAAGCCCAACAGGAAGTGTTTCCCACTTTTTTGCGACTAAACTCAGTTGTAGGACACCTATCTGGCTATAGTCTGCTAGGGAATACATTTGTACAATAAGAATGTACAAATATTGTACAATCTGTACAATAAGAGGTAGAAATTTTCATATTTCATAAGAGAGTCTTTGGATTTCGGTGGCATATAAATTTAATAAATAAATAAATATGCCTATATTCATAGGTCACCTCCTAATCAAATAAGGGCAAAAGGATTTACTTTGAAATATTTTTTAAAAAAACATTCTCTTTCATCAAATTGAATGGAAATGATTATAAAACACAGGAGAATTTCTTTGCCCAGCACACGTTACACATTGCCATCAGATTGTTGAGCTTTCTTTCAATTCCCCAGTTGTGTCCTACAAGAAAACTTCTGGGACCAGGTAGGAAGATCTAAAACTCTACAATCAAACATACCCAACAGATTGCTCCATTATTCCTTGTTTCAACTTTACTCTTTTCTAATGCTTTTGAATTGCAGAAGCACCCAGTTGTCATGAATACAACATTCATTCATTTCCAGTTATACATGAATTGCATAAAGCTATCTCATATTAAGACTCTTAAGTTCTACAATTGTCTTATTTAACTAGTATTAACTTTATCTCACTATTTGCTTTTTGTAATGAGAGCCATTATGGACTGAATTTATAACTTTCTGCATAGAAATCTCCTCTAAGTTACAGCCTCTGCTTATCAGCCATTACAGAAATCTGCTTCTTTTGTTTCTTCATGTACTATAATACTCCCAATCAGATTTCTTTCTTTTAACCATACTATATAGAAACAGAGAAGGTGAGAAGATTTTCTTCTCACATATTCAAACAGAATTAATTTACACGTTAACTTAAAAAGTGCCTCATCTTTTATTTTCAGAAAAATAGCTATTAGACTTTTGGGGGAACAATAGTGAAAGATATATAAAAAAAGCAAAAAGGAAAAGAGATTGAGAGATAAAAGAGTAAAATACAAATGAATAAACAAGGATTAAAAATATAAATATTACCGTTTTCTGGTGTATTAATTATGAATAACTGAATAACATAAGCTTAATGACTGAAAATTGCTGCTAAGTTCTAAGAATATCAAGAACTATAGGCAACACAATGTAAATCACCAAGTAAAACTATAAACAATAAATTAAATTGATTTCCTGAGAATATGTTCTAATTTACATATCCTATGGAACTGAAATATAGATTCTATACACAGAGAAACCCTCATTTTGGTAAGGTATACATACTTGCATTAAACTGTAGTCTAGGAATGGCTTTCAGTTTGAACTGAATTCTATGTTAATTTGTTTTTAAGTTATTAAGTTATTCTAAACATTGAGCATGTTTTCCCAAGGTTAGTTAACCATTCTTCTACTGAAGGGATCAGAGAGCTTTTTCCAGGAATGTTATCTTTGGCACAAAACCTGTCTTCGTAGGCATCTTCAAGAATGGGAATGAGAGACAAATTATGCATTGTGTTATTAATGTGTAAACTCTGTCCCTTATGTTATTGTGTGTAACATTGTGATAAAAATACAAAAGTAAAGCTTGAATTCTGAAGTCACAAATCATATATCATCATATTAACTTCATCAAATTTAGAAACAGATGCTAATGGTTGTCTTTATAACTGATATCTACAATCTTTCATAAAGCTAATGAAGAGGAAAGACCAATATATTGTTTTTTAATTAATGGTTATAGTTGCTACTATTTTTAGTACTCCTTTCTAAGAGAAATTAAGAAAACAAGACATAAAACATAGAATGAGCTTAGCCGGATCAAACCAAGGGACCATCTAGGAAGGCAATGGGTCAATAATAGACAATCTATCACACATGTATTCTGGATTTTAATTCCCCTCACCTTTGATTAAAATAGCCAATGGCAATTTTAATCTGTGCTGCTGCCTTGCATGATTATAAGTTATTAGATAGAGACATGCAATCCTGTTAGTGGAAAACAATTAGTTAAGCAGATACACTGTCACAAATTAAATGTTCCTATAGCTATCAGATAAGAGCTAGTTAAATATTGTTTCTCACAGATAGTTTTATTAGATTTCCATTTTCCTTCTAGAGATCTTAATCATTCTTGAAAACTTGAGACAACTAACAATTCTATACTGTGCCAAAGATACAAAGATCTTTAAGAATGGTATCTTCAGAGATGTGAATCCAAATTATCAGAGAGGGTGTCAGTTGGATAACCTCTCACTGCAGTACTGTAGTCCTATAGGCCTATGGTTGTTTCCAATAGCTTATATTCAGAAACACTGCCTCTTCTAGAAATTCCATTCATATTTTACGCCCAATATTTATGAAGACTTATCCTCCATATATTTTAAAGTCACCAAAATCAAAAGCTATTAATATATTTTATAATGCGGCTATGCATTTGTCCTAAAACAACTACTCTTCAATTTGCCTGGACAATCCTCTGGTATTATAAAGAGTATAATAGTATATATGCTTTTCATATCAGACTTTTCTAAAATGCATCCACAGATAGTTACACAGAGACTCAGCCAATGTTATGATTTTAATTACAACATGGTATCTTGGAACTGCGGATACTAAACTCACAAATACTAACTATATCATAAGTTATTGTGGAGGAGAATTCTGAATTAGAAATTTGTGCTAACTTAGTATTTGTCCAGCATCTTGTTTGGTGAGCCCAGTGATAAATGAGAAAGAAAATACTATGGAGAAGAAAATAAAAGTTAATCCAGGGTCTGGCTGACTAGAATTAATAGGGATATGGGCAATATATTTTTTTAAGATGGCAGACGGGAGTGGACAAAGAGTGTGGAGCTCCTGCTAGTTCCTTTGAATGTTTTGGGGATGTTGGGGACCTATTTTTCTCCCACTTTGCTTCCTTTCTTAACCCCCCCCACTCTTGCTCCTATTCCATCTTGGGTTTTTTAGCTGGCTCTGGCTACTCTATGGTTGGAGTCTTCCAAAGCTAGATGGAAGCAGCTGCAAGGTGGAATCAGTTGTTTGGTGGCTGAGGCGTTTGTGATAACAGGAGCAACGGTGTGGCGATGAAGGTGGTGACAGCATGGCACCTGGGATCAGCTGTTTGGTGGTCAAGGTATTGGAGGGTGGCTAGGAACAGTGGCTTGTGGCAGTGACAGCAGCAACTGGGATCAGCTGTTCAGCAGCCAAGGCCTTCAGGAGCAGCCGAGAGCAGCTGTGTGGTGGCGGTGGCAGCAACCAGGAGTAGCTATTGGTGGCTGAGGCCTTTGGGAGTGGCCAGGAGAAGCTGTGCAGTGGCAACAATGGTAGTGGCAGCAGTGACTTGGATCATCTGTGCAGTGCTTTTTATTTATTTATTTTATTTATTTATTACATAGTATAAGCCACATTACAGTTCAGTACAGGATAAAAAAATCTGGTGGTCAGGAATCAGGTTTACTACAGCTTTGGGCCATTATTTTCTTTATTGTCCTTATTTTGTTAGGATTGTTAAAAGGTAAAGGTTTCCCATGCCAATCATGTCCAACTCTAGGGGGTTCATCTCTGATTCACAACTGAGGGAGCCAGTGTTGTCTGAAGACGCTTCTGTGGTCATGTGGCTAGCATGATTATACACCAAGGTGCACAGAACGCTGTTACCTTTTCCACCAATTTAGGTGGTACCTATTTATCTACTTGCATTTTTACATACTTTTGAACTGCTAAGTTGGCAGGAGCTAGGGGCAAGTAATGGGAGCTCACCCATTACACAGCAGCGTTTGGGTCTCAAACTGCTGAGCTGCCAAACTTCTGGCTGCGAAGCCCAGCATCTTAACTGCTCAGCTACTACACCCTTTTTAAGACCGTTAAAATATTCTTTTTAAAAAAAAACTATATTAAGGATATTTTAGAGCTTTACTTCTCATTCTGTCTTATCTCTGTGCCAGTTTTTACCTCATTCTGGGGCTGTAGGAAAGGGAATAGCTTGAAGCCCTGGCCTCATGGCATTAGATGTGAATTCAGTTCCTAAATGAAGCAAGTGAGTATTGCTGAAGATGGAAAGTAAAACCTGTTTGTACTATGCTATTCAAAATTACCAGTCAACTCAAGTGAAAGGTTAACCAAAATTAATCAGCCTTGTTCTTCAGCAGCTCTGCATTTATCAATTTAACTAGAAAAGGAAGCAAAGCTATTAACAGCACATTAGTTAATAAGGATCCAAATGCAAATAATTAGAACAAATGCACTGTTCAAAAAATACCCTTTTTGGGCTCAGCATGTTCTATGACGCAGCCATTATGATCTGTAAGCCATGGTTTATGGCAGAGGTAAGTAACTTCTTATAAATAAAAGTAGGGTTGCAGATCAACTTCTGATAGAACTGATAGCAGTGGAAAAGCATGGCTGAAATTTGTTCCCTGTTCTAGATATTTCATATGTTGGAAAGGGAAACTAAGAGCTACCACTCCTATCTAGAACCCCCTGAAAACTAAAACATGATCTTATATCAGTCTTTTCTGTGTGTTTTAAGATTTTATGTGTGTTTTAAGAATGGAAATGGAGGAGGAGGCTGGGAGGATAACAGCTACCAGATACACAATCAGTTATTTCCCCAAATAGCTAAAAAAATGACAGTACACATTTGCATAGTACAATCCTATATTCAGTCTACAGATTGTTTATTCCTGGTTTATGACAAACTGTGACTCAGTAAGTTATTTTCAAAATAATTAAGAAACAATAGTTTATTATGCTTAACAAGAAACTTTATTAAAAATTAGATACATGTAATGAGAAATTTGATTTTCCCACCAGATATTTATAATATTGGGGCACTGTGGCGCAAGCGGTTAGCCCGAGTTCAAGACTCTAGCACTGTCATGCAACAGGGTGAGCTCCTGTTGTCTGCCCAGCTCCTGCCAACCTAGCAGTTCGAAAGCATGTGAAAATGCAAGTCGATGAATAGGTACCACCTCAATGGGAAAGGTAACAGCATCCATGCACCTCGGCTATGGTCATGCTGGCCACATGACCCAGAAGCGTCTTTGGATGAACGCTGTCTCTTTGGCTAAGAAACGGAGATGAGCACCACCCCCTAGAGTCAGCCGCTGGCAGGGAAAGCATTTACCTTTATTTATAATACCAATAGAAACCAGCAAATTCTATTTGGCCAGGAAATATATATTACTTATACATAAATATAAATTTATATGTAAATATAAGAATATATAATTATATTCCTCAGGCAGTGATTGTGTATTCCTCTTATAATTTCAGAAACTATTTTTCAATATGACGACCTCATATTTCTTACTAAGTTTCAACTTGACGAAGATTTCACCACCTGAAATCTATGGTCCAATTTTATATTTTGAAGTATATAACATGCACCCAGATTAGCCTTCACTACTTTATCCTATGACAAACTGTACCTCTCTTTTTTTCCAACACTATCTCTACTGGAACTTTATTATTTAGGATTATGTTAAAGTAGATACATAAAACAAGATTTCATATAAGACAAAAAGCTTAATCCCAGCCTATATAGTTATATCTATAGCATATTGGAAATATTTTATCATTTTTTTTATAATTTAAAGCTAGAGATTTTTATAATTTAAAGCTAGAGATTTTAACATATAACAGTTATTTCACAGATTAGATTAATCCATGATGTGATTTCTTAATGGATTTAACAAATGATGCTCTCATTCTCTCACTTCCCCTTTTTGCGGTTTGTCATTTAGACTGTCAACTGGCAGGCTACAACTGCTTATAATATAAATGGTAGTTAAGGGTCTAGGGGTCTTTTCAGTTAATGAGTAAATACTAAAAGGAGGAAGTGTTTCCATCTACAGAAGATCATTCAAATTTTAGAAGTTTTCCATGCGGAAAAGATTCCAACTATACATTATAGATCAGTTTAAAGTACAGTGGTGCTTTATAAGACGAGATTAATCCGTTCCGGAAGAACGCTCTTAGCACGAAATGCTCGTACAGCGGAATGAGGTTTCCCATAGGAAACAATGGAAAGTCAGATAATCCGTTCCAC
>JANHZU010003370.1:110718-125765 GCA_032468055.1 Acrochordus granulatus
TTGAGTTCTGTCCTCTCTTGTTTCTGTACAGTTCTTAGGAGGCTCATCTGGCCTTTCCTGGGAAGGGTGGCTGCTTTGGGGTTAATTTTATTGTTGTGGATGTGCTCCGAGGAAGATTCTGGCCATCAGCTGTTGCTTGGCCAGCTGCTGTCTAGGTGGCCTCTGTTGGATTGGGAGGATTTGCTGCTGCTGCCGCTTGAGGCAAAACAGTCTTTTCCCTTTTCCCATCGGTAATGCCTTTCTGGGGGTTTTTCCTGGGTGGTTTGGAAATGTTTCTTGTCATAACCTGCCTCCGTGCTATGAGGGGGAGAAGAGATGGGCAGGAGGGAATGGACTGGATGGTGCTGTGCGAGGACGGCTGTTGAGTGACAGGAATGACAAAGGATCAATCTTTGTACACTTTGAGAAGAGTCCCCGCTGGCATGAGAGAGACGAGAGGCAGGAGGGTACAGGGAGGGTTATTGCATGGAAGGAGAATCTGGAATCTGAATCTTGGGAGTTCTTTCTCTTGAATGACTTTCACTTAATTTCCACTTTTTACAGTGGAGAGAGAAGGACCACCGGCTTCATTGCCGGTGATGTGAGATTTCCCACATGAGCTCATCGCATAAAGCTCGTCTTGCAAGTTTTCGCCTGTTAACCGAATTAAATTTTATTAAAGAATTTTGCTTGTCTTTCGGAACACTCATGAACCGAGGTACTCACAATCCGAGGTTCCACTGTATAGCAAAGAATAGGCACATGTACAATTTCTTAAAACTTTTGAAGATCAGCTATGTCTTAGATATGCCTCTCACATTGGGTGAAAGTAAGCATTAATGAAAAAAGGATTTTATTATATCTTTTAAAAAACTGGATGCGTATGTTAAAAAGCAGGAAAGATATTTATGCTACAAAGTATAGCTGCCTACAAATGAGTGCTGAGAGATCAATTTATTTATTTATTCATTAAATTTATATGCTGCCGAAATCCAAAGACTCTCAGTGGCTAACAACAATAAAAGAACAATGTATTAAAAACAATTAAAAATAAACCCCCCATTAAAACAAAATAAAAAACCTGGCAGACTAGCGAGGTAGGCAACAGATTTAGAATATAAAAAGGGGGATGAGGATGGCTAGGGATCCATCAGCCACCTCCATGCTGATAACGATAATCTCCCCCCCGGAGCCCCATGCCATCTCGCAGAGCCAGGTCTTAAGGCCCTTCCGGAAGGCCATCAGGGAGGGGGCAGCCCTCAGCTCGAGGTGCAAGATGGTCCATAGGGCAGGAGCCACAGCAGAGAAGGCTCCTCTCCTAGAACCTGCCAGCCGAAATTCCTTGACCGACGGGAACCAGAGAAGGACTCCTCTGCTGATTCTCGCGTGGTTGCTGCCTGAACGGGAAATACCAAGCACTCTGACTGATGGCGCATAAGTTATTGGGCAAAGTTTGCTCATCTTGTGAGTTGCCACTCATCTAGCAGAATAAAGTTAAATTTTTTTTGCTCGTCTTGTGAAAATCTCATCTTGTGAGGTTCCACTGTACTACAAAACAAAGAGCTTACTAAAACTATTGACCAATACAATCCATGAAGTAAGAGGCTTTGGGTACAACGATCACATTGGATTACAGTTATTATTGGCAATGTGCCATAAATATTGAAAAATATATTCAAACCCATGCACAGAGTGACGACGGCACCTTTAATTTGTAGCACAAACCAACAAATCTGTAAACATTTTTAAAGCCATAAAACAACAAGAAGTTATAATCCCACAAAGTGTCACTCAGGTGTCACAACCAAAAACATCTGTGTCTCTATCAACAGCTGATCCTCCCAAAGGAGATGCTATAAATCAAGTTATTTCTTCTTTTGACCTGATGCTTTAAGGTATCTTATCTTTACATTATTTTCAGCCTCAACAGAACAATTGCTCTATAAACCTATGTGATCTTATAGCTAGGAATCATTTACACTCATTTTGGAGTAGAAAGCAGCATGAGCATAAAAGGTAAAAGTTTCCCCTTTCAGTTGCCTAAATCTAGGGGTGGTGGTCATCTCCGATTCACAGCTGAGGGAACCAGCATTGTCCAAAGATGCTTCCATGGTCATGTGGCCAGCATAACTATACGCTGAGGGACACAGAACATTGTTACCTTTCCACTAATTTAAGCAGTACCTATTTATCTACTTTATTTCTCTAAAGAGGTGCAGTGGCGCAAGTGGTTAAGATGCACAGCTTGTTGGCTGGAAGGTCAACAGCCCACGATCAAGATCTGGCACTGCCATGCAACAGGGTGAGCTCCTATTGTCCACCTCAGCTCCTGCCAACCAAGCAGTTCAAAAGCAGGCAAATGCAAGTAGATAAATAGATACACCTACTCCGGCGGGAAAGGTAACAGTGTCTGTGCACCTTTGGTGTCTAGTCATGCCAGCCACATGACCATGGAAGCATTCTTAGACAAACACTAGCTCTTCAGCTTGGAAACTGAGATGAACACTGTACCCTAGAGCCCATCACAATTGGCAGGGTAACCTTTATCTTTATTTATCTACTTGTATTTTGCATGTTTTTGAACTACAGTGGAACCTCCGATTGAGAGACTAATCCATTCTGGAAGACTGCTCTTAGTCTGAAATGCTCTTAAAACCAAAATGAGATTTCCCATAGGAAACAACCCACGCCCCCAAAAATATTCACAAAAAAATCATTTTCACCGGAATTTGATGTAGAAATTATTGTCCCTAACATCTGAAACAAGTAACAATGATTAACACACGATATAAAGCAGAAATAGGACAAACTAATCATCACTTACGGATCTGCTTCGAGGCAGATTCTGGCCTCAGCTGCTGCTAGGCCAGCTGCTGTCTGGTGCCCCCTCTTAGATCAGAGGATCTGCCACTGCCACTGAGGCAAACCACTGAGGCAAAACAGCCTCTTCCCTTTTCCCTCAGCCCCATCTTTCCGGGGGATCTTTCCTGGCGGTTTGGAAATGTTTTTTATCTTAACCTGCCTCCGTGCTATGAGGGGAGAAGAGATGGGCAGCAGGAGATGGGCTGGATGGTGCCAAGCAACAAGGGTTTGTTGTGATTTTGTGTGTGTGTGTATGCGCACACTTTGAGAACAGTCCCAGCTGGCGTGAGGGAGATGAGAGGGAGGAGAGGAGGGGGAGGGTACTGCCTGGAGGTACTCCAATCTGGAGTCTGAGTCTCGCAAGTTCCTTCTCTTGAACACCTTTCACTTAATTTACACTGTTTACACAGCAAGAGAGGAGAACCGTCGGCTCCGTTGTGAGATTTCCCGCACGAGCTCATCACATGGTGCTCATCATGCAAGTTGCTATTTGTCGACCGAATTAAATTTTATTAAAAATTTTTTGCTTGTCTTGTGAAAATCTCATGCACCGAGGTGCTTGCAATCCGAGGTTCCACTGTACTAGGTTGGCAGGAGATGGGTCAAATAATGGGAGCTCACCCTATTATGCGGCACCTGGGTCTCCAACTCAGGCCGCCAACCTTCTGGCCAACAAGCCCAGCATCTTAACTACTAGGCCACTGCATCTTGCCCCACATGTGAATGAGGAAAAAAGCAGCACTACCCAAAAATCACTTTCTCAGTTCCTAATCAATCATGTTTTTCAGCTAAATATTATTTAAACCATTACAGTCAGAAAAAGAACAGTCCATTAATGTTTTGCCCCATCCTAAAATTTGAAAACCAAGCTTTCTTCTTTTAATTAATTACAAATACTACTTGTATGAGCGAGACACTACATTGGATGATGTCATAAGTTATTTGACACAAATATCAGTGAGTTCTAAAGCTTTAACTTCTTCCAGCTCAAGTGCAATAATTACAAACAGCACTATATCACTTGTTCTGTTTTCAGCAACTGACATTAAAAAAGGTTAAGTCCTTTTCAGCTGTTCACTTGGTAACAGCTTCAGCATGCCAAACCTTGCTGTATCTTTGTCAAGAAGTCAAACACTGACCCATTGCAAGTTTACTAGGTATGAAATTTTAAGAAGATCCTAGCATACAATTTCTGCATAAAATGACAATTTTACCATGTTATTTCTGCCACATTTTCTTTCTGCTGTAATTGGATGAGATGGCATTACCATCTTCTACAAAACTTTTTCCTTAGCAACATTAAAACTGAAACTCATTGGATGGCTAACATTTATATTTTTTTGATTTAGAAAAAAATCCTCCTGCCTCAGGCCAAATAATAATTCCCAATGCTAGTTTGTAGACTGCTCAAGCCATGAACTAACCTCTACTATATAGAGATAGGAAATTGTTCCTCAATCTTTATTCTACTCCAGCATCAACATATAACATCTTGTTGATAAATCATATTAATATATGCAATCAAATATCTTTATTATGGTTCTTTTGTTAATATATAATGTGATTTTTTGGCATAATGTTTTAGGAACATCTAGCTACGTGTGGCTTTCAGAAGCACGGCTTTTAAAAAATCTATTTTCTAAAATGTCCATCTTGAAGTCATACAAAGGATTCAATATGTTACTTTTACAATTAAAAACATTTTAAACTGCATGAAAACTTTGTACTTTAGTGTATTACACTAAAAGATTTCACTAACTGATATCCTCCACATGTTTGAACTGGGAATATTAAAATCTGCAATTCCAAAAATATTTAGAAAGCACCAGATTGGGGATTGCTGCTAGAAGACAATACCAACCTCAGTTAATACCATCCCCTAAAGAGTTTTCAGAGAAGTGCTTTGGCGCAAGCAGTTAAGACACTCAACTTGCCAGCTAGAAGGTCAGTGGCCCAAGTTCAAGACCTGGCGTTGCCATACAGCAAGGTGAGCTCCTGTTGTTCTGCCTCAGCTCCTGCCAACCTAGCAGTTTGAAAGCATTCAAGTAGATAAATAGGTACCGCCTACTCTGGTGGAAAAGGAAACAGTGTCCGTGACCTTCAACATCTAGTCATGTTGGCCAGAGATGAGCACCACCTCCTAGAGTCAGTCATGACTGGCAGGTTAACCTTTTAAAGAGTTTCCATATCTAAGGTACCAGCTTTCTAACTATATCTGTGTTTTTACAGTAGTCTAAAATAAAATTAGAAAGCCTGATTTTGCAATAGTACATAATCAAGGTAGAAAATAGTACAATGGGCTTACTACGCTACAGTAGAGAAAGGTCATCCTGAAGCAATTACTTTCTCCCACCAACCCTAATGACAAAGATAAAAAGGATCCTTAAAACCATTTCCTGTGAAATGAGATAGCAATCTTCCCATTCCAGAACAACATATTAACAAGAGAGCTCAGAGAAATAAAAATTGAAGTGGTAGGAATTTAGAAGAGAGCTATTAAATCCTATTGCTTGATTATATTTCATCAAGTCAATGTAAAAATCTTAGAACTACACAGATTTTCTCCAAGATGATCTGTTCCAATCTGGTCTTTAGGACTTCCAATGGTACACTCATAACCATCATGAAGGGTTCTCCAACACCAAAGTTCGAAGGGGTCAATACTCTTTCTAACCAGCTTCTTCAAAATCCAACTTTCACTTTTTAATATATTTTTTATCCCACCTTTATTATTTCACAGAATCACCTGCACAGTTCCGATCTTTTTAGGTACAGACACACCACAATAAGTGATTACATGTGTCTTCACAAACGAAAAACATTGTTTATGCGAATAGTGTACACTTATTCCAATCTGAAGTTAGACTACAATTATAAAGAAACAGTAAAATTGACAAAATTGCTTAGGATTGATAAAAATGACAAAAATATTAGCCTATAATGTAAAATATAGATTTCTATGAATGTTACAGGTTTGTAACACTTCTGCCTAAAATAGGAAGTTTTTATTTTAAAAACTTAACATTTTTTTTAAAAGGTACCAGTAAAGGCACTAAACTTTATGCTTTTTACTTAATTTTTTTCAAAAACAGGAGACCAAATGAATAAGATCAAACATATGCTTGAGTGGGCTAAGGAAACAATCGTATTACACTAAACTGATGATTTACAACCCTTAGGTAATTGTAGGAAATTGCAGGAAGGAGAGAAATTTGGATTAAACATCTGTTTCTTAGAGGAGGAAGAGTATATGTTACTGATCTCAGGATGACTCTTTAAAATGAACAATATCTTCCAGATCACCATAGGAATATCTGCAAAAGATAAGTTATACAGTCATCCTCCCACACAATACTTAAGTCAAAAGGACATATTTCAACATTCATGTTCCAGAAAATATAGTATCAATTTAAAAACAAAAAGCCAGTTCAACACAAGCGTATTTTCATGTTACATAAGTGAAGACTTTTTAAAAAATACAATTAGTATGCAATCTTAATTAGATTTATTTAGTTAGCCATATATTAATTTTATGATTTTTATATATTTACTTAACCATTTTATTGGTTTTTTTTAATTTTTGTTTTATATACTGTGTATCTTTTAGTTTTTTTTAACTTTGTGTATTCTATTCTTTTAGCTTTTAAAATTATTGTATTTTACAATTCCAATTCTGGTCTATGACTGTAATAAATATTTACGGGCAACTTTATATTTCTCTTTATCCAATAACTGTTGCTTGAGTACACAGATGAACATACAACCAGAAAATAGTCGGACCACTATTGCTGCACAAGCATATGAAAATCATGTGTTTATTATAGTTGATACTAGAGGCTCAGTGACCAAGCAGTTAAGATGCTGGGTTGGAAGATCGGCAGCTCAGCAATTCAAGACCCACATGCTGCCACATAACAAGGTGAGCTCCAATTACTTGCCCCAGCTCCTGCCAACCTAGTTGTTGCATGTGAAATGCAAGTAGATAAATAGGTACCACCTTCAGTGGGAAGGTAACAGCATCCTTGCGCCTCAGCATATAGTCATGTCAGCCACATGACCACAGAAGCATTTTCAGACACACTGGCTCTTCAGCTATGAAACAGAGATGAGTACTGCCCTCTAGAGTCAGCCATATCTGGCAGGGGAAACCTTTACCTATGGGAGAAGTCCCAAGTGTATAATTATTGCTTTTGATCCACAGTTATTCAGGTTTGAATACAACCAGGAGAAACATCTGAAGCAGTTGAGAACTAAACCAAGTCATTCGACTGAACCAAAGTCATTAGACTGAACCAAATGAAGAATGAATCTGAAGACTTTAGGAAACTCTTCCAATTCTTAAGCAGGAAGAAATTGTTATGGCCCTTGATCTCATATGTTTATATTGTTTCAATTCTTACATTTCTCATATTTTTATTCTTCTTAAACCATTTGGCCTCTTACATTATCCAGACCAGGGATCTGTATAAGTTATCTGTATTTAGAAATTATCACAATTCAAGGCAATGGGAAGACAAATACAAAAGATACACGTAACACAAAACCTAAAAACAAATCCTTCTTATACAGTTTTCCTGGGGAAATATGATCTTTGAACAGGAATTAAAGATTGCTGCTTCTTCTTTTTTGGCTATCAAAAATATATCCATGCACCATTGTACGTTGACACAGTCTACACAATAACATTCTTGAATCATGAGCCACTGAATCTTATTCTTTTAAAAACAGAATATGCTTCAAGTCAAGCTTAATTCCTGATGACTTTCATGAACACTTCCATACTCTTTTCTTGGCAACAATTCACCAAAGGTTTGTCACTGCCTGTTTTTGACATACTTCAACTTCTCTTTCTAACAACAGTCATTAAAATCCTAGAGGTCTCCTGTCTAAGGATGCCAAGCTTCCCTTCCCTCCCATTCCCCAAGAAGATCAGCCAACGGTGTCATCTTGCTGCAACTGCTTTTTAGAATAGTTACAGCAGCAGCTAGATCTAGTTTTGGTGGTATCTTTTTATGTATGGTACCTTTTGTATGGGTTAAGAACAGTAGATCTGTTAAAAGCTTAACTGAGATCTTCAATAGAAAACAACCTTGTAAGTATGTGACATACATACATACATATGTAACAGATGTTTGGATACAAAAATACATTTTTCATTTGTTTTGCTTTTTTTTTACAAAATTGGACAAAAAGAATTTAGAGTAGTGCTTAAAGATTTGTGAACCCTTTTGAATTTTTAATACTTCTGCATAAATATAATTTAAAATGTGAAATTTGGTTCTCCAACATACTAAAACTAAATAAAGAGAACTCAATTAAACAAACTAGTCAAAAACATTATACTTGTTCATTTATATAAGGGAGAAAATGATCCAAAGCTACATATTTGTGTGTGGCAAAACTATGTAAATCTCTACAATTAACAGTTCATTTGAAAGGAAATTAGAATCAGATGTTTCAATCAATGAGATAATTAAGTGTGAATATTGGAGGTCCTGTCTTACTTAAATAATAGAATTCTGGGTATTTACTATTAAAGTTTTTCAACATGGAATATGGAAGTATGCCATGGCTTGAACAAAGGAAAGATCTGAGGACCTCTGAAAAACAGTTGTGGATGCTCACCAGGCTAGAAAAGTTTACAAAACAATTTAAAAGAGTTTGGACTCTACCAGTCCACTATTATAAGGCAGATCTTATACAAATGGACACAATTCAACAGGAGTGGTCAACCAACCAAGATCACATCAAGATATGTAATAGTTTGGGAAGTCTCAAAGAACCCCAGGGTAACATCTAAGGAATGAAAAGTCTCTCTTGTGTCTGAATGTCAGTGTTTATGAAACTATCATCAGGAGAACACTGAACAACAATGGAGTGCATGGCAAGATTGCAAAGAGAAAACCTTAACTCTCCAAAAAGAACATTGCTGCACATCTAGGTTACAAAGATCACATGGATAAGCCAAAGGCTATTAGAATAATGTTTTGTGGGTAGATAAGATCAAAATAGAATTTTGGGCTTAAATAAAAAGTATTATATTTTCTGAAAGGCAACACTGCATTTTAGAATAAGAACCTTATTCCAACTGTGAAACGTGGTGGCAGTATCACAGTTTGGTCCTGCTTTAATGCCTCTGGGCCAGGATGCCTTGCCTTCGTTGATGGAACCATAAATTTTGAATTGTATTAGCTAATTAGACAGGAAAATGTCAGGGTACAACTGTCCATGAACTGAAGTTCAAGAGAAAAGTGGGACAACCTTCCCAGATCTTGTGCCCTCCACACATATTTGGCAACAATTTTTATGATACTCCTTATGTATATCAGTCATGGTTGAAAGAAAATGAGAATTACAGCCGAGCACATCTATCTAGAAGCATCCAGTTAAAATCAACAAG
Source organism: Acrochordus granulatus (assembly GCA_032468055.1). Classification (NCBI taxonomy): domain Eukaryota; kingdom Metazoa; phylum Chordata; class Lepidosauria; order Squamata; family Acrochordidae; genus Acrochordus; species Acrochordus granulatus. The sequence goes on from JANHZU010003370.1 coordinate 119,960, forward strand.
ACAATAACCCAAAACATTTAAGTCCTATGACCAAAAAATGGTTACAGCAGAAGAAAATTAGTGTTTTGTAATGGCCAAATCAAAGTTCTGATCTTAATCCTAAAAGCAATGTTGTGAAAAGACCTGAAGCAGGCAGTTCATGCTAGGAAGCCCACCAACAGCTCTGAGTTGAAGCTGTTCTGTAAGAAGGAATGGGCTAAAATTCCTCCCAGAATGTGCAAGACTAATCAACAATTACTGGAAAAGTTTAGCTGCAGTTATTGCTGCCTAAGAGGGAGGGGAGGAAAGAAGGCACACCACATACTGAAAACAAAAGTTCACATACTTTTACCAGAGATATATAGTTTTAGATCATTTTCCTTAAAGGAATAAAAAAGATGTTTTTGACGCATTTGTTTAACTGGATTCTCAGGAGAATCCACTAACTTTTAAGTGCATTGTTAATGTGGGGTATGCACATTCTACTTGCTTGACAATAAAAATGTAGCATATTTGTTTTCATTGTGTATTAACAGAGATGATTGCAGTGCTGGAGTGAATGTGTACATAAAATGTTTTACAATTTTATTTTCCACCTACTACTTTGCACAGAAACCATGCTTTTAAGCCAATTTGTCAGTGGAGGTGAAGTTAATTGATCTTTATTGTTCATTCCCTGTCCTTAGTTTGTGCTTCAGAGTATGTTTCTAAAGAATAAACTGTTCATACAGAAAATTCTTTTATGAGAAGACATGGGAGAATAATGTTAATTGCTTGCTGTACTTGGAACACCAGCAGACGTTGTAATGAAAAGCATGAGCTTCTGTTTTCCCCTTTACTGATTCTGGCCATGCATCTTGAATTAGACATTTTTAGCTATGTTTTTACAGCAGTTTTTCTCCCAGTCATTACATTCAAAATGATGGGTTGCTTCTATATAGTATGTCACTGACTATACTGTACTCTTCCCCTCTGCTAAATATGTTATCTTATTAAGAAGACTCATTACCTGCTACCTTTGTGAGGATATTTTAGTAGTAATCTATCCAAATAAATAGATAGTTCTTATAGTCCAATCATTATACCAAAAGTCATGCTGATGTTGTTGGGGCTTAGTTTCAAAGAACATGTATAGGATTGCATATGTTTATAATAGTAACATGTAACATTACTTAATGTCTTTCTATTTGAATAGAATCTGAGCTCATCAAAAGTAATGTAAGAACTTTAGATTCCTTATTAACATAAGAATTAGTTGTGAATCCTGAGGAAAATGAGTCATTTAGTTGAAGAACATACATTTCTATAATGGATAATAATCCTTGCATTTCTTTCCATTAGAAATTAAGAAGTCATTGCAGGTTCATCGTTTTCTTTCCTGAATATTTTACAGATTTAGAGTTGTCCAATTGTCCTCCACCTTCTTTTTGGTGTGTATATATTTTCATTCTCATTTGAAATCCAAATCTAGTTGTAGGTTAGCTTTGATCTCATTGTTGATTCCTTTAGCTTCACTGAGCATTAAACTATGTTTGCACCCCCATAGAACTCCAGGTTAATTTGCATGGTCAATGCAAACATGGCCAACTGAAGTCTATCTACTGTACTGTTAGCTCTGAAATGGAAATTATGGGCCAATGCTTGATTTTGAAAGGAAGAGATTGAACAGGATAATGAATCTAAGAGATACTTGGTGATTTATTTTAGAAGATGAGACTATGTTCTATGATCTTGTGCCCTCCACACATATTTGATAATAATTTTTCTTATACTCCTTCTGCATGTCAGTCATGGTTGAAAGAAAATGAGAATTACAGCCAAGCACATCTATCTAGAAGCATCCAGTTGAAATCAACTGGAAGAATCACTTATATATTGTTTTAATATCCTTGTTAAATTGCTGTAATTTGAACTAGAATTTTATAATTTGAATTCGGCAATTTAGACCAATATTCTTTTACCCTTTGGTTAAGAGACCTAAAAATTATAGGTGCTGATGTCAGGCATGCATGAACTGCATAGTAAATCACATGGTTTTGATCCTGCTTAATTCAATACCTATAAAGCTTAAATATTTGTAACTTAAAATGTTGCTTACCATATTTTTTACTGAAATTTGTACAAATTCAGACATGTACAAAATTCTTTTTACAATAATTCATACATATTGAGGCAATAGCATGAGAGGTGGGTCAAACATTTATATTCTTCATTTTCAGGCCTGTATTTAAAAATTGTATTTAAAAACTGAACCAATCATGGTGGAATTAACATCTCAGGCTATTAGTAAACTCAGATCTAGTGTTGATCAAATGCAAGCATGAGTTTAAAAAACATATCCAAATTATCTGGTCAGTAAGGACTTGATGCTATTCACACAAATGCAATTTGTGCCATGTCAATCAAGAAATTACCAAAATATAACTGCAAAAGTATGTCTCTTATACATTTTTTATCTGTCTCGCTTGTGCAGTTATGCTACATGGCTATGGAGTAATTTTAAAAAAATAAATATAAAGAATGCCTGCATGATGATTGTTTATTCTATAAAATGTGTTGTCATTACAAGTAATTCACAAGTCATCACCACTGTGTAAGCTGAGATAGTTTACTTGAAGATATTAAGTTTAAAATTTGTAATTTTAGTTTTTATAAAAATTATACTTCAATGTCGCAACCATTTTAAGAAGTCTTAAACTGTTGGTTATCAATAGTATGAATGACCTCTTTGCAACTGCACTGTTTAATTGAATTAACATGTTTAATGAAAGCAAAGAAGATAAGCAACAAATAGTTTAACCCTGCAGGCCATCATTCTGTGGTTTTCTTGGATATCTGAATCAAGCGTACAACTAAAAATTTGAATAATGCTGATAGTAGAGTTTCTTTTCCAAAACTCTTAGTAATTTCAGCTAAATATTATTACTCAGATTAAGTTCTATAGTAGTACAAACATTATTCCTTTCAAGGTTCACTTCAAACAAGGTAAAATGCTGATTTTAGATGGAGAAACAAACTCTGTATCTTTGAATGTATTAATTTAATCACCATAACAATTGAACAAAGCAAGCATCTCAGCAAACATTCAACTCAACAGTCTTAAGCTTATTGTTATTTATGGCAAAGAAACTGCTAAATTGAAGAGATTAGATTATTGACTTCTCAAGTTTTGAGTATATATTAATCCAGACAACTACATCAAATCTAAAACTGTATCAGAGGAGTGAGTGAATCTGTGGTGGAATTTTCTGATATTTTAAGATTTATTGTAATATTCTGTGCATTAGAGTAAGTTTTATTATTATGTAAATATGTAAATAAGAATTTTGGTTCTTCTGAGAAATCTCTTCCAGAACTTTATTGTGGGTCTAAGTGATGGGCCATGCATCAATTTTCACATGCTCGTGTATCATATTATGAATTCAATAAAAACAAATAAGACCATAAAGCAAAAAACAGCAAAAAATACCAAACTAATTGATAAATCAACCTTTTTGGAACAAGCTTTTCTATTCAGATTCAATACCATAAACTTGCATGTACATCTTGTTAAATTTTAAACAGGAAATCTGACTTATTCACAATCTTTTCATAATGCATTTTATTTTTAAATAAAATGCATTATGAAATTTAACCACCCATTTTTAACAATTATGGGCAATTCACAATTTTAAATATTCCTATTCTATCTGCATTCAGTTTTCAGCTTGCTAGCATTTGCACTTATTGGTCAATCTCTCAAGCCATTTTTTTTTCTTATAATAAAGCCACTAAATTACATAATCTCTTGATATGGGTAATTTATTATCACTATTTTGATGCTACCTAATTATACATCTCTGCTCAGGCCAACCATATTTTGCCAGAGAGGTATCTAGAGGCTGTGAAGGACTGTATGAGGAAGAACAGATTCTTAAGATCAATCTGGCAAGACTAGTGGCTATGAGTTTTGAGACTCCATGGGTCCAGAGATTTTCCGTCTTTGGCTCTACATGAGATTATTCTTCCTCACAAAAAGCTGATATGCAATTTGAGGATTATCCTAGACTCAAAGAGAAAGTGGCAGCCATTTAGGACAGCCTTTACAGAAGTTTACCTTGCAGGAGAATTATGCCTGCTTTTGGACTGAGAAGCCCTTTTCAAAGTGACTCATACTTCAGTCATCTCCCAGTTGAATTACTGCAATGCTCTCTAAATGGTGTTGTTAAGGAAAATTCCGAAGCTACAATCATCCAGAATGCAGCAGTTTGTGGCACCTCATAATACATTCATGTGGCCAAGGTAACAAAAGCTCCATTGGGCTCCCTGTAGATTTCTGGGTTATATTTAAGATGCTGGTTATTACCTACAAAACTTTACACGACACATGATCAGACAATGAGTAACACTGCCTTTCTACATGACCAAGCAGAACTGGCAGGGTGGCCATGACCCAGATCTCTTCAATTAGGGAGGTCATCTTATGGCCCATAAGATGATTTATGCCTTCTCTGTTACAGTTCCTGCCCCAAAGACCCAGTTGGCCTGATCTTATTCATCTTTCATAAGATACTAAAAATCTGCCTGTTTTCTCAAGATTTTGAGCAGTTAAATATGACTGGTTGGTTGGTTGTTTTGATCTTAATACTAAAAGCTGGAGTATTTTAATACTCACACATATATTGTTTGTTCTGTATGTCTATTTTGTTATTGTGTTCTTGTTTGTCTTTTAACCTTCTGTTCACTGCCTAGAATCACTGTGAGATAGATGGCTATATAAATTGTATGAATAAATCAAGAAATTTGTCTCTTTTGTTGCAATCTTAAAATATTGAAATACCTTCTGGAAGAAAGTAACAGATTGTTCAATACTTATTTGTACATAATGATAAGTCTTTCTGGAAACAAAAAAGATAACTAATACCATAGTTGACACGGATGCTTTTCCAGATCCATTCTAAAATTTATTCCAGTCAACATTCCCTAAAACTTATGAATCTTACAAATTGAACTGTCTTTAATTATCTGTAGGAAATTCAATAGTATTCTTGGAGATAAATATAAAATCTGAACATAATCTTAGTGGACAACTAGCTGGGAATATCTAAAATTTCAGAAAACAAGACTGAAGGTAAAGGAAATGTTCAAACAAATCAAAGTTATAAAATAATCAGCAACAGATATAAGTGCAACAAAACAAAATAAAACAAACATATGCTATAATAAGGCTTAATACTTTTATTTATTACTCCAGTAATAAGATATAGAGTTTTGGAACATTCCATTTGTTTTATTTCTTCAGGCCCTAAAGCTAACAACTAAATATCAATTTGTTGTTCTGTGAGTGAGATGAGCAATTTCTAAATTTGATGTATAAATTTATTTAAAGGAACAAGAAAACATTCCATTCAAACAAAGAAGACCACAACAATCTACCTTCTTTAGAATTTAAAAACATTTTCAGTACTGTATATTGAAAGTACTAGAGCAGAACCACAAATCTAAAGGATTTATTCATTATCTCTTGTAATCTCTTTATTTTAATTTCTGATGCAAATTTCCTCTTATAAATCTCTATTTTGTCAATGCATTTGTCACAAAACAAGTCTTAACAGGATTCATATTTTTTTTACATCACTTAATTTCACTTCTACTTTCATTAAATGCTGCATTCACTCTAAGTAGACATCTTAATATCAACATTCTTCTGCTTTTCCACTTTCCAATTCATTTAAACGTAAAAGAACATTTGGTGTTAATCATTACCTGTACTTGGATCGCAACAAAGTTTAAAAAACAGGCATCTGGACTGGATTTTTCTCAAGTCGAAGACGTTTCACCTTTAATC
>JANHZU010003371.1:51853-64651 GCA_032468055.1 Acrochordus granulatus
GTTCCCGTCGGTCAAGGAATTTCGGCTGGCGGGGTCTAGGAGAAGAGCCTTCTCTGCTGTGGCTCCTGCCCTGTGGAACATCTCGCCCCTCGAGCTGAGGGCTGCCCCCTCCCTGATGGCCTTCCAGAAGGGCTTTAAGACCTGGCTCTGAGAGATGGCCTGGGGCTCCATCATCATCTTGGAGGTGGCTGGTTGATCACTAGCCACCCTCACCCCCCTTTTTATACATAGATGTAATATTTTTAGCCCACCTCTCTAGTCCATCAGGTTTTTTATTTTATTTTAATGGGTTTTTAAAATGTTTTTAATTGATGTTTTAATGCTTGTTTTTGTTAGCCACTGAGAGTCTCCAGATTTCGGCGGCATAGAAATATAATAAATAAATAAATAAGTTGTGCAACAATACTTAGATGTGATAGAAGAATTTGGATTATGTTCAGGACTTTTTGGCAGTGGCTATATACAAAACAACCTTTTTGTATGTTAGAAGCAGCCTGCAGTGATGAGCAATTAATACAAATGAGTTTTGTCTATGTCACACAATACAATTGTTTTGTAGATTAATACTATAACAAAAATAATTATCACTACTTGTTCCTACATTTTCTTTCCTTCTGACCTTACTATTAGTTATCCTATATCTGTTACACACACATGCACGCTCATGCACACACACAGAGTATACTTCTCTCTCAAGGTAATAATCCCATCATTTGATGAAATAGACTGTAATTTACAAAAGCTTATTTCAAATTAAATTTGTTAAATGTCATAAGATTGCAATGCATTAATGCAATAATCTCTGAAAAACAGAAGAATAATATATCTGACCTAAATAAGAATTATTTACAATTCTGTTGTTCAATAATTACCTATTGCTGCTGAGATTAATCATATTGCTACAATTTTTATATATAATAATTTATATACTGGAAACTCCTCACTATGTGAGATGGGCAGTTATATAAATCAAATAAAGAATAATGTCAAAGGGCTTACTTTTCAAACTCTTGTTCTACTAAAATAGTATCACATATTCTTTCAACACCTGAGGTATTAGTCATCCTAAAACGCTGAGAAATTAAAAATGGCAACTGTTGAGTTAAAACAGCAGTCTTATCATAAAATAAATCCTTGTGCCCTTTTCTGCAAACAAGCTTGCAACTGTTAACTGACAAGTGCATTCCAAATCATACTGTAAATATCTTGAGGAGAAAAGCAGATTTCACAGTCCAGAATAACCTCATAAGATTCTGTAGAAGTATTTAAAATTTGCAGTAAATATTCAACTCACCAGCTGATACATTTAAGATCAGTTTCTGACACTTCCAATGAAACCAGTAGGCTTTTATATTGTTTTAGGATTCAGAGTCTGCACCTAGCTGTACAGGAATATGTAGGCACACACAAGCAAATACATGAATCGTTCTATGTCCAAAGATAATGTGTTTATAACATCTTATTCAGTTAGATCCAGTTGAAATGAGTCAAACTTTCAATTCCACTGAAATCAATTCCCATTTATTTTAATAAATGTAATGAATAACTGACTTACAGTAGCTTTGTTTCCAGCAACACATTTGGCTCTTCACCTAATCATTCCTAATCCTCAAAGATCTTCCAAATAACCTGCTCCCCCAGCTACAATTCTTTGAAAGAAAAGAGTGAAGATAATGCCCATAGATCTGTCTAAATGTTAAAGAACCTAGGGTTTGAGGCTTTATCTTGCTGTTAGAGATAACAAGTTTTTCCTTCCACCCAAATGTATTGTTGAGGCACATGTATTGTAAGAATTTTCCATACTTTTCTTATGTAGTTAATCCCAACATTTAGAATGATGGGACTCTACCATTTTGTATAATTTGTATGCTGCTAAAGAGAAAAAACAGATTACATATTTGATTCACACAAACATTCCTAACCTTGCTTAGCTTCTCCTTATTATCCTTAATCTACATTTTCTATATCCTGGGAAAAGTTTATTATTTAACATGAAATTGTAATGTTGCAATTCTTTTCATTCTTACTAAAGAATATGTGCAATTGAACTTAACATAATTGGAGAAAGCAAGAATAGGATAAACATTATAAAAGTAGATTTTTAAATATAAAAATAATGATATGTTTTGAAAGAATACTTACTTCTAAATAGCAAGAACAGTGAGAGATGAAAAAGTCCATTCTAGCTGAACTCAAATAGCTGTTGTATATTAACTTTACAACTAACAGCCTATAATTGATTTAAATACTAGTTTACATATGAAGAAATTGAGAAATTTAATTTATGGCATTCATTGGTTTATACTTACATAAAGTATAAACTTATAAACCAATGAGCTGGCAGATATTGATATAATTGAAAGTCATGTGTCAAAGGATTCTAACCAAAATTATGTAAAAGAGCAACCACAATATTTTCCATAGGAAAGATGTGGTCTGATAGTCAGTTTTCAAACACTGAAGAAAAAACCTAGGAAGAAGAAGCATATGAACTGAGATTAATGAAGGAAAAAGCTGTGAAAGCCTGAAAATTCTATCATTTTTGGACAGTATTTTTCACTTTGTGTGCCACTGGTGTTATGCAGATGGACCCTGAGTGGGAACTTAGTTCTTTAAATCACTGCACAAGAAAGAGAAAAGAGACCCCAGAAGGGTGGAACAATGAACATGTTGAGATAGGTTATTATTGAGGCACAGCAGAAGTTATGAAGATGATGTTGCATGTTATTGTTGCTGGGGCACCTGGCTCTTGCTGCCTCCTTTTAATATGTCTAGAACAAGTGTGTCCAAGATGTGTGGACTTCACCTGGCTGAGGAATTCTGGAAATTGAAGTCCACACATCTTAAAGTTACCAAGGTTGGACATACAAGTCCTAGAGAGAGAGACAAGTATTAGAGAAAGAAGGTAGGGCTTGAAAATACACTGTGAAATATATAGAGAAATAATTTTAACCTTAAAGTGCAATCTAGGAAATGCATAGTTGTTAGGGTTATATACTTTCTTATGATTGAGACAAATATACACTTCGTTATATTATATACCAGTGCACAGAAATATTTATTTCATTGTTATAATTTTCTTTTGACCAAAAATGAAAAAAGTACTACCTTGCATTGTATTATCAATCTTAAGAAGAGATTTGTTTTTAATGTCAGAACGTAATCATTAAATTAGGGCTCCTTTATCTTGGCTATATCTTGATAGACAAAACTCTGGATGTCAACTAGACAGCAGCAAAGAAATACAGGAAACTAATTCTGCTGCCAACTGTTGATTATCAGGATTTCTAACGTGCATATTTGGTAGTCCTACTAAATTACAGATAAAATCTTCTCACTAATGATTTTAAATTAATTTCATTTTTTTCTGATGAAATTATTTCATAATGTTATGTGTACACAAACAAAGTTATATACATATGCACACACAGAAAGACACACAAACAGACTTATATCTTTTTTGGAAGAAATGGAATAGTTGTTTCTATTTTGTTGGAGCACAATTTGTTGACAAAGTGTTGGAATGACCTATGAAACAAAAAATTGGAAGCTGCTACTCTAAGAAAGCTTTTAGACAGAGTGACAATAGATGTAATTTATTTTAAAAGAACATGAAGACTTTAGAAAGATGTGATTTCCTGAGTCCTGGTTTTCAAGTTATTGGCAAGAAGGAAAGTCTTCAAAACATGAAATGCATTACTGTCGTCTTTAGAAGCTGATTGTCCACTGTCTGTTCTCAGTATCTATATTCTACCCAATATACAGTCTTGATCAAGGAGACTCAGTATACTATAGCAGTTAAGGTGTAGGATGGGATCCTGAGAGGCCCAATCATCACCTACTCATGTAACTCTTTGGGCTATTTGCAAATATCTATTATCTCAGATTACTTCATGCAGGGTTTTTTTGTGGAGATAAAATAAGGAGAATTCAGCTGTCTTCCTGAATCATGTATGTTGTCTTGGAACTTCCAGGGGAAAAACAAGTTATCAACACAATGTGTTTTTTAATTTGTTTGAAAACAAACTATATTTACAGCACAGTGATATTCAAAATATTTTAAAACACCTTTAAACATACCTTAATATTATTTACATTAATACACCAATAAAAAGGAGTACATAAAAGGGATTACTCACACTAGTCAACTTAATAATGCAATTTAAAATGGCTGGATACACAAGAAGTTTCAACAAGTAACAACACTGTTACTCCATGCTAAGGGCACTTCAGTGAAGAAGGCCTTTCTCCTTGTCATCACATAATATTGTATACCAAATGTTCCATTTTAGATATAAGCAGGCTGGTACAGAAACTATTTAGAGACATGGATCTCAAGTTATATCAAGCTTTAAAGATAATAACCTACTTTTTTAAAATTTAAAATTTAAACACAAATGTTTAGATTTGTCCTCAGTAGTACAAACGAATAGCAAATGCAGTTCTTTTGACTTTAATGTAATATGATTCTACCTAACTATAATGGTTGTGATCCAGGCTGTTATATTCTACAATAGCAAAAGGTTCAGAATCACCTTTAAGAGCAGGTCAAATAAACCCTTGTTCCAATGGAAAGGAGCAGCAACTGAAAGGTTATGATAATTCCTCAAATATAGGACTTGAGATTGTCTTCCCTACAAGTTCATACTGAAAGGGCAGAAACCCCTGAGCAAAGATGGCCTGACAAATGTCAAGGTTCTGAACCATGTAGGGCTCTAAAGGTGAAAAACAGCACCTTGAATTGCATTCAGAAGCCAACTGGCAACTAATGTAACTCTCACAAAAGTGGTATTGATATTGCGAAACTGCCAGCCAACAAGGGGAGGTGAAGCAGGGACCTAGCTTTGAATCCTTGTAAGTCACAAAAGGCATAAACCTGACACCCCCCCAGATCCATGAAACTTCTGATTGTTCCAAGGGGAAGGCAAACAGTCTGGAGAGATTCTTGTGAAATAGGTAGAAGTCAATAAAGTTGCTGACTTAAGCTGTTCAAGGGTGGCTCTGATTGCTACATCTGACAGTTACAGGCAAACCAAGAGATATCCTTTATTTTTTTAGCTGTCAACTCTGAGCAATAAAGATAATTAGAGAATGTGTGGGAGAAGGAAGGGCTGAGTCAGAAATGAGAAGGGGAAACAGTTTGGAGTCAATGTGCATGCACAAATGCCAAAAGTCCAACCCCTTGTGAAGACCATTAGCCTAATCTGGGAAATCCAGGTGTTGGGCTGGCATTTGGAGAAATTGTGACCTTGTAGCTTCAATACATCTTTAGATTAGAATTGAACTGTCTGAGCCTGCTTCTTCATGCCTAACAGAATTGTCATCAGGATACTTTTGGAACCTCATTCCAAATTCTGATTATCTTACCCAATTAATTCATATAGATATTTAAAAGCATGGAAAATTCCACCAATTAATTTTGATCACATGGTACAAACATTAAATCTCCCAGGACTACTTTCTGAAGCCTAACCCCAAATATTTCACGATGCCTCTAAACACCTAACCTGCAAAGCCAGTCTAGCAAGATACATAATATGTTCTTTTAAAAGCTATTGAGAGGTCAAAAGGAGTCAGTTCTGTGTCTCTCAATGAAAGAACACATACATAAGGATGTGAAAGATGTTTCAGTGCCTAACCCAGTCCTGAAGCTTGAATGAATAAATCAAATTATATCTAGAAGATCTGCTTCATGCAAAAGTATCTGGAGTTGATCTGCCATCTTCTTGTCTAAAACTTTGCCTTAAAATGGAATATTAACAACTAAACTTTAGTTAACAATATCACCTGATTGAAATAAGCTTTTAAAAGAAGTAGTCAATAAACTTCGCAACAAAGGTTTAAAAAACAGGCATCTGGATTGGATTTTTTCAAGTAGAAGACGTTTCACCTTTTATCCAAAACTGTTTCTGCTCTAGTTTCTTGCCAAAAATCAGCATGAACTCAGAGGCATTGTGATAACTGGGACCGAGGAAGTTAATCTCTTTTTCTATTGTCTAATTATTAACAGCCAGGATGAACAAGTTCAATGACAGAGGTGATTTGTACAGTGTATCTCCAAAGTTCTTTGTATATTTCTTTGGACTGCTTCATTTGCTGATGAGACAGTTCCTCCACAGTTTAAAATTTTTTTGAGAAATATTGGAAAGCAGACACAAATATGTCTTTTTTCACTAGAAATTACACAATATTTCATGGAACTTTATACAGACTTGAAAGTCTGAATGGGATTGTCTAATGAGAATATTAATGATTTGTAGCAAAAAATGCAAAAAATTCACACTTTCTTAAAAAGGCAACTGGATTTTTATTATTAGATGTAACTGGAAAATATTTTGACTCCTATCTAAGAGAAGAGACTTTATCAAGTTAATATTAATACACGTCTATGCTTGATCATGGAGAAAGCAAGGGACTTCCAGAAAAATATCTACTTCTGCTTCATTGACTATGCTAAAGCCTTTGATTGTGTGGATATATAACAAACTGTTATTGTTCAGTCATGCTGTCATGTCCAACTCTTCACAAACCCATGGACTGCAGCATGCCATGCCTCCCCATCCTGCACTGCCTCCCGGAGTCCACCCAAACCCACACCCATTGCACTGACTGTGCTATCTAACCATCCCATCCTCTGCCATCCCCTTCACCTTTTGCCTTCAATCTTTCCCAAAATCATGGTCTTTTCTAATGAGTCCTCCCTTTGCATTAGGCCATAGTATTTGAGTTCAGCTTCAGTATCTCTTCAGTATCAGTAATCAGGGTTGATTTCCTGTAGGATTGACTGGTTTGATCTCCTTGCATTCCAAGGGACTCTCAAGAGTTTTCTCCAGCACCACAATTCAAAGGCAGCAATGCTCAGACTTCCTTATGGTCCAACTCTCATAGCCATACATAACTACTGGGAAAATCATAGCTTTGACTTTATGGACTTTTGTTGGCAAAATTATGTCTCTGCTTTTGAACATGCTGTCTAGATTTGCCATAGCTTTCCTCCCATGAGCAAGCATCTTTTACTTTCATGGCTGCTGCCACTATCTACAGTGATCTTGCAGCCCAAAAAGGTAAAATCTGTCACTGCATCCATTTCTTCTCCTTCTATTTGCCAGGAAGTGATGGGACTGGATGCCATGATCTTAGTTTTTTTAATGTTTAGTTTCAAACCAGCTTTGGCACTCTCCTCTTTCACCCTCATTGAGAGGCTCTTTAGTTTCTCTTCCTCTTCACTTTCTGTCATTAGAGTGGTATCGTCTGCATATCTGAAGTTGTTGCTATATCTCCTGACAATCTTAATTCTGGCTGGTGATTCATCCAGCCCAGCATTTCGCATGATGTACTTGCACATAAGTTAAATAAGCAGGGTGACAACATACAGCCTTGTTGTACTCCTTTCCCAATTTTGAACCAATCCATTGTTCCATTGACTGGTTCTAACTGTTGTTTCTTGATTAGCATACAAGATTCTCAGGAGACAAGTAAGATGATCTGGTACTCCCTTCTCTGTTAGAATTTACCAGAGTTTGTTGTGATTCACACAGTCAAAGGCTTTAGCGTAGTCAATGAAGCAAAAGTAGATGTTGTTCTGGAATTCCCTCACTTTTTCCATGATCCAGTGAATGTTGTCAATTTGATCTCTAGTTCCTCTGCTTCTTTGAAACCCAGCTTATACATTGGTAGTTCTCGGTTCACATACTGCTGAAACCTAGCTTGTAGTATTTTGAGCATAACCTTGCTAGAATGTGAAATGAGTGCAATTGTATGGTGGTTTGAACACTCTTTGGCATTGCCCTTCTTTGGGATTGGAACATAAACTGATCTTTTCCAATCCTGCGGCCACTGTTGAGTTTTCCAAACTTGCTGGCATATTGAGGGCAGCACTTTCACAGCATCATCTTTAAGGATTTTAAATAAATTTCAGCAGGAATACCATCACCTCTGCTAACTTTGTTGTTAGCAATGCTTCCTAAGGCCCACTTGACTTCTCACTCCAGGATGTCCAGCTCTAGGTCAGTGCCCGCACCATCATGGTTATCAGGGACATTTAGATCTTTCTTGTATAGGTCTTCTGTATATTCTTTCCACCTCTTCTTCATCTCTTCTGCTTCTGTTAGACTAAAAATCTACCATTTTTGTCTTTTATCATGCCCACTTTCGCATGAAACCTTCTCTTGATATCTCCGATTTTCTTGAAGAGCTCTCTAGTCTTTCCCAGTCTATTGTTTTCCGCTATTTCTTTGCACTGTTCATTTAAGGAGGCCTTCTTATCTCTCCTTGCTATTCTCTGGAAATCAGCATTGTTGGGTGAATCTTTCCCTTTCTCTTTGGCTTTCCTTCTTTCCTCAGCTATTTGTAAAGCCTCATCAGTCAGCCACTTCACTTTCTGACATTTATTTTTCTTTGGGACAGTTTTAGTAGCTACCTCTTGTACAATGTTACGCACCCCTGTCCATAGTTCTTCAGGCATTCTGCCAGCAGAACTAATCACTTATTGCAAATAGGGTGGCAAATAAATCTAATAAATAAATAAAAAATATTCCTCACCTTCACTATATATTCATAAGGGATATCATTGAGGTCATACTTGAACCTGCCACAGTGGTTTTCCCTACTTTCTTCAATTTAAGCCTAAATTTTGCAATAAAAAACTCATGATCTGAGCCACAGTCAGCTCCAGGTCTTGTTTTTACTGACTATATAGAACTTCTCCATCTTTGGCTGCAAAGAATATAATCAATCTGATTTTGGTGTTGACCAACTGGTGATGTCCATGAGTAGAGTCGCCTCTTGTGTTGTTGGAAAAATGTATTTGTTATGACCAGCATGTTCTCTTGACTAAAAGCTGTTAGCTTTTGTCCTGCTTCATATTATACTTTAGACCAAACTTGCTTGTCACTCCAGTTATCTTTTGACTTCCTACATTAGTTTTCCAATACTTTATGATGAAAAGGACATCTTTTTTTTTTATGTGAGTTCTAGAAGGTGTTGTAAGCCTTCATAGAACCAATCAACATCAGCCTCTTTGGCATCAGTGGTTGGGGCATAGACTTGGATTACTGTGATGTTGAATGATTTGCCTTGTATTTGGTCTAAGTTCATCGCTTTTCCCACTCTTTTATTGACTGTGAGGGCTACTCCATTTCTTCTAAGGGATTCTTGTCCACAGTAGCAGATATAATGGTCATCTGAATTAAATTCACTAATTCCTGTCTATTTTAGTTCACTGATTTCCAAGATGTCTATGTACAATCTTGCCATCTCAAGTCTGACCACATCCAGTTCACCTTGATTCATAGATCTTATTTCCACATTCCTATGCAATATTGTTCTTTATGGCACTGGACTTCCCTTTCATCTCCAGACATATCCACAGCTGAGCATCCTTTCAGCTTTGGCCCAGCCACTTCACTTTTCTGGAGGTCCTTGTAATTGTCCTCTGATCTTCCTGGATAGCATATTGGACACCTTCTGACCTGAGGGCTTGTCTTCTGATGTCATATCTTTCAGCCTTTTGTTGCCGTGCATGGGGTATTCTTGGCAATACAATGGAGTGAGTTGCTGTTTCATTCTCCAGTGGAGTCCTGTATGCTATTTTTCACCAGATTACCAGGAACTCCAATATCTAGCACAGGCCTTGTTGAACTCGGTGATGACCAAGCCGGTATGGGTTTCTGTAAATTACATTTCACCATATTTTTTATGGGTGGAGGCACTCTTTGTCTGGCTCCTCTGATGAGATCTGCCCAGTATGGTTGAAACTCTGGCATAGTTCTCATCTTCCTCAGAGCACACAAGCCCCACAACCACGTCGAGGTAGTGCTTGTCTTCAGGATGTACTAATTTCTGTTTAAGTATCTTCCTTGGTTTGAACTGAACCCAAATGTTGAGCTTACTGAAAATCCTTCTGATTTTCTCTGATACTCCAGCAACATATGGGATGATGACATTGCTGCATCTGTTAAGATCTTCTTCTGAAGCAGATGAAGAAAGTTTAGATTCTTTCCTGGCTTTGAGAAAGGACCAATTTGGTTAGCCACAGTTGTTGAGAGCTTTTTTCAACAAATTTTCCTTGATGGAACCTTCCTTGTTTGAAGGTAAAATGTTTGCACAATGCTATAAGTCCTGGTCACTCCCAATTTGGGTTCCCGAGGGTGGTGGGAATCAAAGAATGATATCAATCTGTGTGTATAGGCTTCCTATCAACTTCAATATCCAGCGTTCTTTCTTCTTTGATGTATATGTCACAGTCCAAAAAGCCAAAACATGGTCTTTAACATCTTCACATTCGAACCGTATATTTCTGTCACTGCCATCTCATCAGAATCCAACTTGATATTTCAAACCTGGTTGACAAAATCTTGTGAATTGTTGATGTGGCGTGGAGAGTTGATGATTAAAGGTGCCGATAAAGTGGCACCCTTTGGAACAAAAATTGGGAGTGATCAGGACCTACAACATCATGCTGACATTTTATCTTCAAGCAAGGACAGTTCTGTCAAGGAAAATTTGCAAAACAGCTCTCAACAATTGTGACTACCCAAATTGGTCTTTGTCAAATCCAGGAAAAGATCTAACCTTTTCTCATCAGTTTCAAAAGAAGATTATAATAGATAAAGCAATGAGATCATTCCATATGTTGCTGGAGTTAACAGAGAAACTCAGGAAGTTTTTCAATAAGCATAACAGTCAGGTTCAATTCAGGTCAAGGAATACACTTAAAACAGAAATTAATGTATCCTACTGACAAGACTCCCTGTTGGGATCATAAGGGTTAATTGGACTTTAGAATTAATTGGGAATAACTTTCTCACAATGTTTCTTGATAAACAACACCTGGAGAGTTCTCTTATCAAAATAATGAGCTGAGAAAAGTTGAGGAGGAATTCGTAAACTATTTGATGTACACATGCGCACATATTCTTCATGATGTAATCTTGTAACTTTTGGCTAACTAATAAAAGTGTGAAGGGATTCAGGGAGAGAGGTTTTTTCCTCTCTCTCCCTCGCATGCTTTCTTGAAAACCATAAGGCAGCTGGTGTGTTTTCTGTGTTTCATTTCTTTGCTTGTACAAGAGCTTTCATGCCTAAATGATCATCTGTTGCTCAAAGGTGGGAGAACAGATCCCAGGTAATTACTACAGGTAATTGCTACAATAGTTCACAATTTATTCACGATCACAGAGATAACAGTAAAAGCCTGCCAACAAAAACAGAGCCTCTGACAGATACCTGATGAATGATTACCTTTTTAACAGAAGTATGCAGAAGAATAGTTTAACTCAATCCAGGGTTCCAAGAGTTGAATCAGGGTTGTCAGGAAGTTCAGAGATCAATTCATGAGTAGAATTGACACAAACATCCCACAACAGCCAGAGAAAACAGATGGTTATTTCCAGCAAAGGAACATGATTCAAGGCTTCCTCTGAAACCAAGCTGCAACTACCTGTCACTAATCAAGAAATTTACTCCTTGCTTGGCACAAAGCCTCACAGAATGCTCTGCTCTCTGTACTACTCACAAGGTGTGGGAGCTGAGAGGTCTTATGTCATCCTCATCTGACTTCTCCCACCATCCAGGGGGTGCCTGGTTTCAATCAGCCTCATATGATTCTTGGCTTGGTGTCTCCTGACATTCTAGAGGTTCTGCTGGAGCTCTTCAGTCAGTTTCTTCTGACTGAAGTAAGTCAGTCAGCATCTGCATCCTAGCTCATGACATCCAGCAGCAGCCACCCCAAGCACCACAACACTAGCACTATGCCTCGTCTGCCATCTGTGCACCCTCATCCACCTTCTCCCAACCAGCAGCAACCACTTAGCTGGCTGCATCTATTTCTGAAATTTCATTATTTCTTTCGGGTTATACAGAAACATGCCTGGTCACACAAGATACAAAGATGCATTGCCCAAACACCTTTGATTTCATCTTTGGCTTCCAATCTGTATCTGTTTCATACTGATATCAAATGGAACACCTTTAAGTGTGAGACCTTGAAGATGCTGAAGATGAAGGCCACCTGCTTTGAGGAATTTGAGTTGAGACCTCCAATGACATAGCCACAGTGTGTTGCCTGTCATATTTATAACTTGGACCATTCAGCCTCATTTGGAGAATGGAAAGAAGCTGTTCAAATAAATCCTCCCAAGCATCTGGCCATTGTCCTCAACGCAGAAGCTGAGTGTGAAGTTGGGGAAAACAACAAAATCCTTATTGATCTTTGTTATTACAAATACCATTAGAGGAACAGTTGTTAGGTATCATTCTACAATGAGAAAGATTGAGGAACATTACTGAAAAGCTTGTGTGTGTTGTAAATACATCAGTAGTGCCTTGCCAATCAAACTCTTGCCCATCTAGTCCATCAGTGATCCACCATCTACACAAGGAAGCCCACTAACCAGTCAAGTGGCCTTTGGAGCAACCTATGACCATCAAAGTTAATAGCTATTGATCCCCATGAATTCCATGAGTTGGGCCCACTCTTTCTGAAGACAACCAAGCTGATAACAAGAAGCACCTCTTGCATCAGTGAGTTTCAAAGTTCAGTAACACATGGTGTTACATAAAGGTTTACTTTTGTCAGTCCAGATTGTTCCAAGGTATAATTTCATTGAGTGACACTGGTTCTTACATTTTGGGAAGGGAAAATATCTTCTTATTCATTCTTTGGTACAGCTCAATCATGTCCCCTCTCATTCAAAGCTTATTACATCATCCCATAGTTCAGACCCCCCCAGTGAGGCACCACCTTGCTGTGGTTGGGGGGCTTGTGTGCTCTAATGAAGATGAGAGCTCTGCCAGAGG